>OY723395.1:285000-322500 GCA_963210295.1 Ophion ellenae
GGAGATATTCGTGGACAGGCTCGAAATATTATTCACAGCAAAGGACGTCAAAGATGAAAAAATGCTAACAAGATTAGACGAAACAAACCCAAACTAATAAAGAACCTGTGTACGCCAGTTAAGCCGGCAGAGAAAGGCTACGAAGAGCTGAAAAAGTGCGCCAGCACCATCGGAAGTCATGGAACGTTGCAAATCAATCAGGCACGTCAGGAAAGTCAAGAAAGTGTGGCAGAGTTCGCGGCGCGCCTAAAAAAAATTGTCGTTACATTGTAATTTCCAAGATTTAGCTACTTCGTGCAGAGACCAACTCGTATGTGGCATTCGGGATCAAGAAACTCGAATAGCGTTATTTAAAGTTGAAAAACTTACATTCGACTCGGCACTGAAAGAGGCTCAAGCACGCGAGAGCGCAGTGAAGAACGCGATTACATCAAGTAAAACTCTGGAGAACAGGTCAAATAGCGAAGTTTATAATTTCAACTCGAACGGAGACAAAAGAAGAGTACGACAAACAGAAATGAAAGCGAACAACGCGCAAAGTGAATTCAAGTGTTATCGATGTTATCTGGCTGTGGCAAGCAAGGGCACATTGAAGCAGCCTGTAGAAGCAAGGACAAGCCAGGGGTCAAGTACATCGAAGGAAAAGGGCGTCGCAACGAAACCAAACCAAGCAAAGTTAGCAGCGACGAAGAATCAACAGCGGGCAGCAGCACAGTGGGAACATCGTCAGAACGTGTATACTACCACGAAGATTTCTACGCAATACGGGAAGGGAACGGTAATCCGAAAACAAGCGCAAGCGAGCGAGCAGATCCGGTGTTCCTCAATGTAAAAGTAAACGAAAAGCCTATCGCGATGGAAATAGACACTGGCACGTATTACTCGGTTATTTCGGAGAATTTCAAGAATAATTATTTCTCAAATTATAAGGTCGACCGTACGAATAATGTATTGCGCGGATATGACGATAGAATTTTCGAGATCTCAGGCGAATTGAAAAACTTAAAAGTTACCTTATTCGGGGAAACGTGTTATTTACATTGTTATGTTATGCCAGGCACGGGACCACCACTAATCGGGCGGCAGTGGCTCATGTCTTTGAAATGTTGGCCGTTAAGCAACTTGTTGAGTATGATGAACGAAAATAAATTTCTCAAAATAAACTATGTAAACATCAAGGAGTACATTACGGATAAATACAAATTACTTTTAGAGTCGAGCCCAGGTTTTTACAATAAAAGCGAAGTCAAAATCTATTTGAAAAATGATGCAAAACCGGTGGCGCTCAAGGCGAGACATGCGCCACACGCACGGAAGCCTTTAATTGAAGAAGAAATAAATCGACTGATTACGCTAGGACATCTACAGCGCGTAGAGGCAAGCGAATGGGCTACGCCTATAGTACCTATTGTTAAAAGTAACGGAAAAATTCTAATCTGCGGAGACTATAAGCTGGCGGTAAACCCTCACATGATAGTCAATATTAAGAGACGCGGCAGCGTCTCGACGCCAAGTAATTAAAAAAAAAACCGATTTGACGCCACTGGTCGACCCACCGATCTCGACGGCATTGACGGACTGACGACACGCCGTGACTCTTAATACAGTAAGATGGGCTTTAGCAGACGACGCTTTAACTTGGAATTCGAAATTACGCGAAAACACGGGGATGAATAAAAAATCTAATGACATTTTACCAATGAAATGTTATTTTTTCCTATCGATTTCGTTTGAGTAATTTTTCGATTCGTCTACTCAGTCTTGAGATCTCATAATATTCGGCCGAATTTCCGGGCGATTTTTTACACGAAAATTCTTCCACACTTGTCGTTCGAGATTCGTTCGAGATTACACTTCATAGCATCACGCCAAAAAAAGTAACGTGTGAAGGGCGGCGTTTAACGGCTCTCGCCCCAACTGACGCGTCGTCTGCTCGTGGATACGAATTTTGCCGGCGGTAAATTCCACGTGGGGTTAGATCGTGACAGATCGTGTAGTGAAAAAAGCAGTGAAGTGTATTAAAAGTGCCCAAAGAAAGATTAAACAGCCCTATTTCGGTCCCAAAAGTTGATGAAACACGACCATCAAATTGACATCGCGATATTTGAAGGAGGACGTCGGCACGGAGAAACGGACGCATAAAAAATTGTTCGATTCCGACGTTTCACGTTTTGGCTGCGATGAAAATCGTTACGCTTCGCCCAAAAATGTAAGTAAGCCTTATTCTCAACGCTGCTTTTTGTTCAACTTTGGCAATCCCGTCTCTCGCTTTTCCCCACACTTGTCGCTCCACTGTTTCCAGTTCCTCAGAGAAGCCTGTCGATTATGTTATCCTCACTTGTCAGTGCGCAAGTCTGTGCATTTGTGAAATTTTTTCAAAAATTTAATCATTATTTCTAATGTTCGTTCATTCTACTGGGTTGCTTAACTCTTTTACGCAGCTCAAACAGCCCGTCACCATTGAGCCGGAGGGTTTGTTGAAGCTGTTAGTTTCAAATTCCGACCGCGTCCTCACCGTCGACGAGGTCAACGCCAGAGTGACTCTTCACACGATTCGCAACAGCGAAGTCATCGAGGAGGAGGCGCTGTTCTTGAACAGCAAGAAGGAAGTCGGCAAGCAGGAATCCATCGAGTCGCATAACGGAACAGGGTTTGTAGAGATCTTTCATTTTTGCATGGAAGGATTTGGTTCTGTTTGGCGCGTAGCCAATTAACCAGTTGCTCAGGATTATGTAAAGTACACATGTAAAGTAAAGTACCTTACAGAAGAATGTAAAGTACAAAAAAATACCTTAAAAGTAAATACAGAACCTGTTCTTTATTATAAACAGAATTTTTGATGTCGGCGCCAAAAATAACAAATAGATATAAACACTTATCTACGATAATAATTGTGTGGTTGTGTATCGACAAATCGATTAGAGTTTTATAGTATAACAGACATAACTTTTTTGTATTAATGAAGCATTATATAAATATTTAAAATATACAAAAATATTTATTTTATACATTTCAGTTTTTTTTCAATCGGTTCATTTTTCGTAATTCTTGCAACAAGTAAATTCTGAAAAAATTCCAGACATTTTTCGAAATTCCCTCACTTTTCCCTGATTATGTCCAGAGGAAAGGATTTCTTTGAGTTTTCCCTGTTTTCCATATCCGTAACAGCCACGTCAAAGGGTTGAAGACTATTGGGGAAATAACAAATACTCGTTCATCCCTTGAGGCAATTCAAATTTAATAGGAAGGTCCAACATATGTGGCAGGAATCGCAGATTGAAGGTAAACTTATGATTAAAACGATAGAACTGCTGGTAGAACTTTAAACGCTTTGTGCTCGACATGTTTATCGAAGCCATGTTTATCGAAGGGGTGTACTCGATGTCTCGACATCTAATAGACGGATTGACTTGAAATTTGGTACACTTATTCAATGTAATAGTAGCTTAGTCTTAACCAACGTTTTTCTTCTTAACATTTTTCGTTAGTTAAACAATAATGTTATTTTTACTCGATTATGAAATACATAAAAAAATATCTATCAGGTATTAGCTAATATTAGCTATTTTAAGAAAAAAAATCGTTTCTTTTGTTTCAGATCAACCAGGTGGCTAAAATCAAGTTGAGCCCCTCACGTTCGAAGGTGCTTAAGGCGTTTCGACACCAAAATCGACTTGTTAGACGACTGGCATTCACATCAACGAGAAATTAATTTAGAATGCAAAGTTTCGGAGATTTTTCAGGTTCAAGTTGAACCTTTATCCACTTGGTAATACACGTGGCACGTCGTAAACATTAGTCATAGGGCTGAAGGGATTAAGATATTGCTTCGATGGAAATTTAAAAAAACTCAAGGGGTCAAATTTAAAAAAAGAGGGTTGAAATTTCATACAGATCGGTTCAGTAGTTTTGAAGATTTTATCAACAAGCCGTCGAAAAAGGTTGTTTCGAGAAAAAGGCGTTTAATTTTGTTTGGGTTACACAAATATATTTTTTAAAGTTTAATGTATTTCGAAAGTGTATTTATTAAGTGTAAAAACTTTTATAATAATATCTATAATATAAACCTATCAAACAAATTCATGAAAATAGCCGGTCTTTAGCGTCTAAAGTGATGAGTCCCCTTAACATACAGCGATTAGTGTTAGAAATGGCGTGTTAAAAAATAAACGGTCTATTTACTTGGTTAATTGATAATAAAATAATTTAATTCTCAATTACAATAGTGATCGTAATTGTTATTTGTAATTGAATTAACTCTTTGCCCATCTATGCCTGTTGTCTCGCTGCGCTCGCGCTTCCACGCCTGCGCGCTCTGAACTCGAGTGGTGAAGTACGTTGGTGGGCAGCAATGTTTGAAGTTTTCAGAATCGCTTTAAAACTTTGGGAAAGTATTCTGCATATATCGTTCTACCGTTTCAAAACAAAAAAGGTATTTGAAAAAATTAAGCTATTATTTAATGTATTAAAAAAGAGATTTTTTTTAATCCCCTGTATGTGTATAGGTGACTTGGGTAAATATAGGTAATATAGTTAATTGATAAAAGCTTGGGGCGCTCAACTTTTCTAATGTTTAATAAATTTAAATCAATTCAGTTTCATTAACCGTATTTAATTAAACACAATAGTAATTAGAGAAATTATTATCACATGGTTATACTCAGTTTTAGGATTTTCTTCAAAAATTCTGAATCTTCCCAACAAGACATTTTATTTTTTATATTAATTGAATACCGCCCCTCTGCCCCCATCGCCTCCTCGACCGCCACATCGCATCTACCGTGTACCCGCCTAGGGTGAGGCGCAAATCGCACACCGCGGATTGGCTGGCGCATATACAGGCGCGCCGAAATGCTATCCATCTGTGCCATCAACTTCATCAATGCCGTTTCTTTAACTCGAGCTCCCGCACGCGTTCCTCTTCCTGCACAATTAACTTTCAAATTATAATCTTATGTTATGTTTGCAGCATTATGATATGTTATGTTGCGCAGCATTTCCAGTGTACTTGTGTAATGCATACGTTGTACTTATATATAATTATAATTCGGTTTTTTATTATGATAGCTAAATGGTATTCAAATGTTTTCATTTCCAATGTTCCAACGTATACCCTTGCGGGTTTTTACGTGTAACCCCTTTCCAATTGAACCCTTTCCTATTACTCCCTACCCGCACTTCGCTAATCTAAACTAAATTCCGTTGCGTCCACAGGCGTCTTGAGGTACACTATACCGCATTTGCCGAGGGTACCGAAAAACTGTGGAAAACCCGTACCGGTATAGACGGCCCTATATTCTTCTGATTTCTGGTGCAGAGACTTTAACTTAAACATCTACATTAAGGTATCAGAAGTATTGGCTTCCCGCTCGCTGGTTGATGCGCCAGCCGATGCACAGCTAAGCGGTCACCGCTCTGAATATTGGCCGCGCACAATGCTGCTTAACTCGGAGCACTGCCAGAGCCGAACCCCGATCGTCCATCTACCAGTGTCGGTCCTGGTTTTAAAAATAAAATGTTAAGAAAATATTGTTTTTAGGATTTGATAATCTTGTGCACGTGTCTAGTAAACGTACTTGGCTTTTTCATAAAAAAATATTTCACTTGTTTTGTACGTTTAAAATGAAAAAGTAATATTCTAAATAAAACCATTATTTCAAATAGAATAAAAAATATTTCGAGTTTAATTAGAATTTTATAAATAGTAAAACACCTAATAATTTTCAAGGGTATCCATTACACCAGATCGATGATATTTTCGCTACGCTTCAGGGCGGTGAACAATTTTCACAGTTGGATTTATCGCATGCTTATATGCAGTTTGGTGTCGAAAAAGAATGTCGGAAGCTGCTGACAATTACGACTCACGTAGGGTTACTCCAGTATACGAAAATGGGAGAGGGAGTAGCATCTGGCCTGGGAATTTTCCAACAAAAAATCGACGAATGTGTAAGCGACTAACAGACTGTAACTTACGGTTGAACAAAGAAAAAAGTGAATTCATAAAAGACAGAATCGAAGTATTGGGTTTTGTTATTGATCGCGATGGGCTGCACAAATCGAAATCGAAGATTAAAGCGATGGTAGAGGCACCAAGACCTACCTCAACGATAGAAGTGGCCTCATTCCTAGGGTTAATACATTTTTATTCCCGATTTTCAAAAAACAGAGTGGTAAACTTACAAGCATTATACGAATGCGCAAACGGGAAAGTTTTCGAGTGGAATAATGAATGCGAAAAAGCCTTCAATTGGGTTAAGTTCGAATTAACATCGCCCCGTGTCTTGGCGCATTTCGACCCAAGTAAGAAAATTGTCCTAGCTTGTGACGCGTCTGCTTACGGGTTATCAGCGATATTATCGCACAGGTACGATGACGGTTCGGAGCGACCTATAGCTTACGCGTCTAAGAAAATTCCGACGAAAGAAATCGGGCGATAATCGGGAAATGAATCGGGCGATAATCGACAAGGAGGCGAGCGCGATCGTGTTCGGATTTAAACGATTTCATGATTTTGTCTACGGGATCGAAATCATTCTGCGCACTGATCACAAACCTTTGCAACACACATTCGGAGCAAAAAAGGCATACCGCTTACCGCGGCCAGCAGGTTGCAAAGATGGGCGTATTTCTTATCGGGGTTTAAATATGAAATCAAATATATAAAATCCAAAGATAATGGAAATTGCGACGCACTATCACGTTTGCCAATCGAAGACGAGACAAACATTTTCAATACGGATTTCACACCGTTTTGTTATGTTGCACAGGGATTAGATTCGATTGATTGAAAAACGATACAGGCCGAAACAATGCGTGATACGACGCTTAAACAAGTTACACTCTATGTAAAAGATGGATGGCCTAACGAAACACCAGAATACGTAAAAAGGTTTAAGAATAGAAAAAGCGAATTATCTTTAGAGAATAATCGCTTATTCTGGGGAATTCGAATTATTATCCCAGAAGTACTTAGACCAACCATCTTACAAGAACTGCATGCGAAACGCTTGTGAAATCGTGCGAAAGTTGCAGCGAAACACAGAAAAATCCCGGAAAAGCCGTCTTAACGCCGTGGCCATGGCCTGAAAGAGCATGGTCGCGAATTCATTTAGATTTTTTGGGCTCTTTTATGGGACACATGTTTCTCGTAGTAATCGATGCTCATTCAAAATGGCCTGAAGTCATTGATTTGAAAAACAACACGAAAGCATTTGTGTTGTTTTGTTGTTGTTCGCAAGATTCGGCTACCCCACACAAATTGTATCGGACAACGGTCCTCACTGTGCGAGCGCTGAATTTGGAAATTTCCTAAAAGGCAGTAAGGTATCGCATTCTTTTTCGCCACCGTATCATCCGGCTACTAACGGCGCAGCCGAAAATTTCGTGCACTCGTTTCAGGATAAGGTGGGAAAAATCATGAAAGGGGGAGAGGGCTTAAGCGATGCAATTGACATTTTTCTATTCGATTACCGCAGCTGTAAGCACTGTACGACGGGAAAAAGTCCCGCCGAATTAATGTACAACCGTGAGTTGCGCACAAGATTCGATTTGCTACGTCCAACACACACGCAAATCACCGTGGAAAAAAGTCAACATGAGCAAGTCAAGTCTTACCATGGCTCGCGAAAAGTAGAATTCGTATCGGGTCAAACCGTTACAGTAGCGAATTACGGCGTTGACCGAAAAAAAGCGTATTCCAGGCGTAATCGAGAAACAAATCTCGCCCGCAACATATAGAGTAAATATAGTGCCGGGAGTCAGTTGTAAGCGACACCAAAATCAACTGATTAGCGCCGAGAGCACGAGGCCTAGACGTTCGCCGCGTATAGCCGCTAAATTAAAGAGCGGAGGAATGTATTGTATGTAAGCGCGTATGTGTGCGCGCTCTAGAGTGTGTATTTATACAGGCGGCTCGAACAGCGAACGAGGCGCGACCATCGCCGAATAGTCAGTCGACGTCGAGGTGTGCCACGGCCCGTTGTTCCGTTTTTCTCTCATTTTTACGCTATTGTATCCGAACTTGCCTATACCAACAATATATATATAATTAGCACACGTCGAAAGTCAAGTGATTTCGAGAACGTTAGCCTTGCTCCTCTCCCACCGGCTCGAGCAAGCTCACTTCGCGAATATGAGCGAAACCAACCTCTATACTTAACAACGCAGATTATGCTTTTTCAGATGAAGTGGGGTACGTACCGTTTTGGCGCAACCGTTTTTGGCGCGACCGTTTTGGCGCTGCCGTTTTGGCGCTAGAACGTTTGGGCGCCAGGATGTTTTGGCGCTGCCGTTCTGGCGCGAGGTCGTTTGGGCGCGAGGACGTTTTGGCGCGCGGATGTTTTAGTGCGACGACGTTTTAGCGCGAGGATGTTTTGGCGTGGGGACACTTCTGCAGGAATGTACTACCGCACAAGCAAATCCGAATAAAGTCAAATAAACCATAATAACACACAATATACACACGAATACACGATTTATACCGATGCAGCAATTTATACTGATGACATTTTTGCCACTCCGATCTCTGCAGGGTCACTACCATAGGTATGACTATTTATCACCAGCAAAACCTTTAAAGACAACAGAAAAAATGCATGAAAATTACTTATATTATGAGATGGAATTTGATTACTATATTGTTTTATTATTATTATTTATTTTATTTCATTCAAATACGTTTGAAGACTATGTTCAGTGTCCCTGGGGGGGCTCCGCCCCCTCCACCCCCGCAAGGGGTCAAGGGTGGCGCAACCCCCTTGAACCCGCCCGGGGGTTGCACCCCCCGACCCCCTGCGCAGCGGTGGCAAACAACTTTCACATGCGACACATACAGAAGACCCGCACTCACTCATGTACTCACAGAAACACGCGCTCATGCGCACACGCACGCGCACACAAAAAATACATAGACGCGCGAGAAATACAGGTTAATCAGTTTAAAAAATGTTAATCTGATCAAATAAATAAATAAATAAAACTTGTGAAGTACTTCCTCTCCATTTTAAACCATGCTTGATACCGCTTCAATGAGAGATTACTTGAGCATTTGAGCATTAAATATCAATAGTAAGGAAGCAATTTTCTTCTATTGCTTCAGTTTTCGCTACAAAGTAGTTAGTATACATTGTAGTGAACAGCTCGGTGTATATCTATATATGTGTGTGTGTATGTATATGTGTATATATATTGAAACGTTTCGCGTTGTATCGCGATTGCTTTTGTTCGTGTTTCCTCGTTTACCGAGGAAAACGACGTAGCACGGCGAATATTCCGCCGTAAGATTTTAATAGGGGATTCCCGTAGCCTCCTGAAGGACGATGTACACGACGTGTGCCGGGATTGATGATAAGGATTTTGAAGGTTTTTTAGGAGATGCCTCAGTGGTTTTGAGGGTCTCAGGGACACCTGTCAGAATCCGTCATCATCGGCAGTTGATGTTTCGGATTTTCGGATGATGTGATTGAGAAGGAGAACAAATCTTTGTTAATGTGTTATTTTTGGATTTTGAAAAGGTTAATTTCGAGTAACAGCGTTTACCGGGATGAGGAGCGTTTTGCGAGAAGCGCAGTCGTGTTAGTGAGACGAAGACAGGGAGATTCTGTGAGGTGTCGCGCGCCCGTGTTTCTCGTGCGTGCTCTCTCGCTCTCGTTCGTTCGCTCTCTCGCTCGCGCTCGCACAAACCGCGAGCGTCGCCGTGCACGCTTTGCGCCGGATTCGGGGTCGCTTCTGTAACAGAATGCGATAGCCCGTGAATTTACTTAGATCGGTTACTATATGGCGTTACAATTGGTTGGCACTAGTTGCAAAGTGCAACAAAGCTCACGGTTGCCAACCCGTGTAGCTTACGCGCTAGTTTTCTAGCGTACAATAATGTGCTGGCTCGAGGTGGAATTAATCCCCCCGAGTGCACATAGCGGGGCCGTCCGGAAGGGACGGCTGACCTCCTCGGTGCCAAGCGAGGAGGACGAAAAACCGGAGAAGCCGGTTGAGAATGGGCCTCGGCGTACAGCAAGGTGCGTCCGGCACCTTCTGGGCTGTACACTTCAAGTAGATCGCGTGATATGAGTGGAATAATGATCCAATTGTCGAAGGGACAACGGATCGATGTTAAGTGAGAGTTCCCTGTCTAGCAATCACCACGAAGACACTATTCTCGAGGTAGGACTTCCAGCGCAATGCTGGGGCTTCCCAAGAGAATAGCGTATCTATCCCGAAGCTGAGGTCGTTCTAGGATGAGGGCCAGGGCAGCGGCAGCAAGGCCTCCATCCTTTGATCCGCGTTGACGGATACAGGTGACTCCACGTAGAATGTTGAGAGAATTTGCGACAGAGTGTCGCTCTGGCTCATGCTCGCCCTTAAATAGCCTGAGGGCCGCGAGGAGAAATTCCATTTCTCCCGCGACGTTTGAGATCTAGGTGGGAAATCACTCCGCCGAGGAACACTCCGATGGTGGGGTTGGTTGCTTTCGTTAGTTTGAGGACCTTGTCTCATTGTACTCATCTCGAGGGACAAAGTATACCCGATATCACTCTCTCGGATATTAGGCGAGCATGCGGTGTGAAGAGGCGTCATGAAGAGAATTGGTCATGTTCTTGATATTGAGGGCATGGTCCCGGAGTACGGGGACGAGCAATTCGGCGGAAGGTGGTAATTTCCGCGAGTCCGCGGAAGTCTCGTTCCTCGCAGTGGGCGGGGCCCCTTGCGAGGCGTCGCGGCTCGCTCCGATTTCTTGACGTGAGAGACACGCCTTGCCGGCGGCATGGCCGGTTACTCAGAACGCTGGCCAGAAATACGCAGGTGTCTCGGGAATGTTCAGACGCTATCGTATTTTGTGTGACGGTGGCTTACCTCTATAGCCGAACCGTTACATGGCCCCTCCAAGGTCGGTGTACCCTTCTCGAGGGGACGACGACCTTAACGCCTATTCCCGGTGGAGAGACGACCCCGTGCACTCTTTCGAGTGCACGCCTCCTCGATGGCGGGGTCGTCGGCAGGGCGTTTGATGTCCGGCCTGGTTGCCGTGCGTCGCCGTCCCCAAAGGATGCGCATTCCCTCGGCGGTGCGTACCGCTCGCGGACCCTCGCGAGCCGGTACCTTCCGTACTGGAGTGGGCGGTGGCGCCGGAGGTGTGGGGACCATGAATTTTTTCTTTATTTTGGAGGTTCCGGGCTCGAACCGGCTCGGCGTCCCTTCGGGTATCCCCATCACCTCTCGCTGTCGCGCTTCGTCCTCCTCCAAGTATTGGAAGTACCACGGCTCCGTCTGTGCCTGGCGGCTCTTCCCGGTTAGAGGGCGATGCGCGTTCCGCTTCCCCGTCTCCGCGGGTGTGTAGGGTCGCGGGGTAATCTCGTGGCCCTCCCAATCACTGCGCGTCTGTGTAGCCTTGTCCATGATCTATCGTGAACTGAGGTAGGCTTGGTCGTGCTCGCGCTTATCTTCTTTCCGATCGGTATCCTAGGAGAGGGGGTATTCCGTGTGTCGCCGATAGGGGCGCAAATCGCTGTGGTGAAAGAGTCCTCGCTCCTTGTCGCTTCCTGCGTGTTTTAGGATGTACGACGACTGGTGAATTTTTCGCGAAATGACGTAGGGCCCTTCGTAGATCGGTAGGAATTTCGCGATCAGGCACACTGCTGGTCGTGAGACGTTGAGAGCTCGTGCAAGTACCTCGTCTCCTACTTGATATTCCGTCGTCCGATGCAGTTGGTTGGTCTTATCCGCTTGCTTCTTTCGTACTTTCCGCATTCGTTCAGACGCCGTCAGTATGAGGTTTTCGTGTGGCATCGGCGTCTTTTGATGCTTGCGCAGGACCTTCTGCCAGGGGCGATTTACCTCCGTTCCGAAGTGCAACTCCCACGGCGTGAACCCTGTGGATTCGTGATGCGTCATATTGATGCACTCCTCGACGACGGGTAGCCATTTGACCCATTCGTTGTGTTTCCCTCTGAGTAAGGTACGGAAAAATCGGGACAGTTCACGATTCGTTCTTTCGACCGGATTGGCTTGTGGGTGACGTATGGAGGTCCATATCCTCCTTATCCCATTCCCGCGCAGGTAGGCTCCCCATTTCTTCGATGTGAATTGGGTCCCTTGGTCGCTTAGGATGGCCTCGGGTTTCCCAAACTTCAGGAAGTAATCGTCCGCCAGCACGTTCCACGTGGCATCGGTGGTGGCCTTACGCAAACCATACAGGCGCGTGATTTTGGAGAATACGTCGATGACTGCCAAGATGTACATCAGGCCGTATCGTCCTTTTGGAAGCGGACCGTAGTAGTCCAAAGAAACCAGTTCACGGGGTCTGGAGGGCAAGATATTTTGCTGATCCGCGAAGCTTCCTACGGTGTAGATTTTATTACGCTGACAGCTGTCACAGCTAGCCAGGATTTGACGGATTATGTGATGGAATCGCGGGAAATAGAAGTCTTCTTTTAGCATCAGGTGGCACTTCTTTGCCCCCGCGTGGCCGTAGGTGGTGTGGCAGTTCAATATGAGCTCACGTACTCCCGCAGCAGGCACCCAAACCCTTTCGGTCCCTTTCGCTTTCTTGAAGAGGAGACCGTCCCGGAGGATGAGTTTAGGGTTTTGCTCGGCCTGCTCTATGAGTTTGACGCACGCCGGATCGCCCCTTTGCAAATCCTTGATGCGGGCTACGGTCGTCGTTAGGGCCTCCACCTGATCTTCGTCCAGCGCGGCTATCCGGACATGTTCCTTTGCGTGCTCTGTGTCAGGGCGACTCAGGAGGTCCGCGACAAGGTTTTTTTTTCCTTCGCAGAATTCTATCGTGGGGTTGTAGTCCTGGATAGCAAGGGCCCATCGGGTAAGCCGTGCGTGAGACAGTCGGCATTCTTTGAGAAAGGTTAGGGCTACGTGGTCCGTCACGACTATCACCGGGGACCCCAGTAGGTACGTCCGGAATTTGGTGAGAGCCCACACGATTGCCAGCAGTTCGCGCTCCGTGACGGTGTAGCGTATTTCGGCTCCCTTTAGGGTGCGGCTTGCGAAGTGTAGGACCATGTTTTCCTCATTGTCAGATTTTTGGTAAAGTACGGCTCCGAGCGCAAGGTCACTGGCGTCCGTCTGTAGGTAGAACGGACGGTTTTTTAAGGGGTACGCCAGTATTACGCTCGCACAAAATTTTGTCTTGATATTTGCTAGGGCATTATCCTCCTTCTCCCCCCATTGCCATTTTACACCTTTACGTAGCAGGTGGAGGAGGGGCGCCGTTGCTTCGCTGTGTTCCTTGGTGAATTTACTATAGTAGTTGATAAGCCCAAGGAAACCCCTGAGTTGTTTGAGATTTCTCGGAGCAGGGAAGGCTCGTATGGCTTCGACCTTGTCCGGGTCCGGTCTTATCCCGTCTCTGGACAGGATGTGCCCCAGAAATTTCGTTTCCTGCTTGCAGAAATAGGATTTTTCGAGGCTGAGGGTTAGTCCATGTTCCAAGAATCGTTGGAAGAGCTCCTCGAGGCATTCGAGGTGTTCCTTAAATGTCTCGGAGGTGCAAAGTATGTCGTCTACGAAGTTGGTCACGTCGTGCAGCCCCTGAAGGACCTTTTCCAGTCCTCTCACCAGACTAGCCGTGCTGGTGGCGAGACCAAAGGGCGTCACGCGGAATTCATATCCTTTTCCGCGGTGGGAGAAGGCGGTGTATTTTCTCGAGTCGGGATGTAGAGGAACCTGCCAGAAACTGGCACGCATGTCTAGGGTCGTCAAAAATGAGACTCGGCGGCATTCCTGAAATAGTTCTTCCGCGGTCTCCATGCGCTCGGGATCCGGTTCCAGGATCTGGTTGATCCGCCTCGCGTCCAGGCACAGCCTGACCCCTCCATCCTTTTTCCGGGATATTAAGAGAGGGCTACTGTAGGGACTTCTTGAGCGCTGGATAATTTTTTGGTCCATGAGTAGCCGTATTTCCTCGTCTACGGCTTTGCGGTAGGCGAGGGGTACGGGATAGCTCATGGCTTTGAACGGTTCATGCTCCTTCACTCTGAGCACGTGTTCGTAGGTCAGGAGCAAACCTGGTCTTTTATCAAAGACCCGCCTGTACTTTGCGAGAAGGAGCCTAAGGTCTTCCTTTTCGTTAGTACCGAGGCCGGTCGTTTCCGATACCTTCAGGTCGATTTCACGGTCCGTGATTTCCTCGGTGGTGAGGATGGATCCGTGATCGGGTAGGTGCGTAGCTAGGTTGGTGGATTGCATTGCTATTGAATGGCCGTGCCCATCCTCCTCGCTGCTGTTGAGCGTCAAATTATATTGCCCCAAATCGATCACCGAGCGTGTCCTGATGAGGAAGTCAATTCCTAGGATACACGGGCTCGTGAGATTGGGGACAATGAGCAAGGTGTGGCGTACCTTTATCGAGAGGATCTCTATTTCGGCGAATATTTGTTGGGTTACCGGAGTCGGACGTCCTCGCGTCGCTCCGGTGACGGTGGTTCTTGTAAGTGGGAGCAGAGGGCAGGATTGGAGCGCATGATGGTTATTAAAAAGGTCCGATGCGATAGCCGTTGCTTGGCTACCCGTGTCCACGAGGGCCTGCACCGGGATTCCGGCGATCAGGATCGCGACCTTGGGGCATTCTCTGGCCCATCTTCGATCCTCCGTATCCTCTGCCAAGAGGTCGCCCCTAACGTCTGTACCCACGCCCAGCGTCACCTCCTTCATTGCGAAGTGGGAGGAGGTGACGTCTGGTCGTTTCCCTGGTCCGGAGGGTCCGATTGATCGGAGATTGTCTCCTGAGGGGCCTCATCGATCTCTAGGCTTCGCATCACCTTGCGATTGTCACGTGTATTATCCGGAAGTTTCCCTTTATCGGGCGGGCCTCGTGGGTACCCGAATCGAGGCAGTTTGTTGTTTCCCAACTGGGATTCATGGCGCGGGGGTTCTTTGGAAAAACCCGCGTAAGGTGGTCGAGGTGGACGGGCCGACCCTTCTCTCTCTTTATTTCCTGGTCCTTCCTCATCGAGGGATGACAGGAGATCGAGGAGATTAGGTATGGAATCTATGCATTTGGCTCTGACAATCATTCGCACCTCCTCCGGGAAGTGTCGTCTCAGTTTGTGAATGATTTCCTTGTCCGAGAGGGGCGGCTGAAGATCTTTTGCCAGCCCGATCAAGGAGAGCGCATATCCGAAGCGGGATTCCTTCTTAAGGGGGTCGAACCACCCGTATTCTAGTTTATTCTTGGCCCTGTACTGCCGATCCTCGCTCCAGAATCGTTCGACGAACATTCGTTCAAACGATTCCCACGAGTGGATGTCGTTTCTCGTGATCTTCCACCACTGGAGGGCAAGATCCGAGAAGCATTGCGACAGTATGATTTTGTAGTCATATCGCATCCCGAATACGCGATGGTATTCGCGTACGTCGATTAGGAATTGCCAGGGAAGCTCGTGATCATGCCCTCCGAAGGTGGGGGCGATGATTTTCATAACTCCCCCGCTGTTGCAGGGTTGAGTTTCTTGACACGGAGCTCCTGGTGCTGATGGTTGGTGTGGCGTGGGGTTGTCCTTGATGGGATTCCCATGTCGGTGCATGATTTCTTGAGTATACGCTTCTGGTAGACCCAAGTTGCCTAGATTTAGTCGTTTCCCCTCGGGGACGTGACGTGATTCCCCCTGCGGGGCATCGTGTCCTCCGGGGGCAGGTGCGCAATGGCGCGTCGACGACAGCGGTTCGTTACCCCATGGTTCCATAGGGGAGTTCGCATCGGGTGGCTTCTGCAGTAGACTCCTGACTTGAACATTTACCGCGTCTTCGAGGGATTCTAATTTTTTCGCGAAGTTGTCGTTGATGGAGATGAGAGTCGCGGTTAGCGCCTTTGCATCCTCATCAACGCGCCGCTGTAAATTCGCCATGATTTCTTTAATAGTTGACATTGATAGCAACTCCTCCTCGGGAAGAGAACGAGTGCTATCGTCTAAATTGTGCGGGTCAGGATTATTGGGGTTCCACGCGGGAAGACCCCTCATCATTTTCCCGCTCGCGTCGTCCCTGCGACGGGCCCCCCTCTCACTTCCCCGCGGCTCACTCCTTGGATTCACCATGAAGGCGTCGGGTTCGGCGGGAAGGCCGGGCGCGAGGGCCGAGTCTGTAGCGGCTCGGGGCGGGAGGTTGAGTGGCCGCCCCTCCTGAGGAGGATTCCCCTTCCGGGCCTCGCTCATAGTGCTCGCTACGCCTCGGTGCGTATAGGGGAGAGGTATTCCTCGCGCACCGCGCGATATGTCTTATTTTATTTTCGGCCCACGTAATATTTCTATTTCGTGGCGAATTTCGTTGTTCACGTCGCCCGTTGGCCTTCGAGGGAAGTCTTCTCTCTCGGCCTAGCGGGTTCTGTTTTGTTTTTGCTTCTGTCTCTCTCCCGACCTTGGCGTGCGAGGATTGCGACGCTCGAGTCGCTTCTCTTTCTCTGGTGTTTTTGCACGAGATTTCGAGTCGCGCGCGAGCGTCGCTAATCCCTCACGGGCGAGAGAAAAAAAAAGTTTTCCTTCGCTCTCGCTCGCTGCTCGGGAGCGCGGTGGTATTGCCGAAGCGTGGTCTACTCACACTCGATATTTCTTTTGCTCGGAGAGAGCGAGACAGACGAAATATTTGATTTTGGCCACGAGAAATATTGGCGACTCTTGAGAGAGAGAGCGAGCATGCACAGTGTGCGTATGCTCGTTCCTCGTTATTTATGTGATTTGCCTAGACGAAAGGTCGACGTTTAAGCTTGAGATTATTTTTCGGCTCGCACGAGAGAGAACGAGCATGCACGGTGTGCGAGTGCTCGTTTTCTTTTTCCCTTTCGTTCTATTTTATTATGTATGACCTGAAATTGGTGTTTTACTCAGCGTGAGCTGGCTATACGATCTAGTGGTGATTGCAGCGCCTAACTAATTATTCTTAATAATTACGAAAGCGTGTATTTGATATTTCTTGTATTTTTGTACATTATCAGGATATTACCTAAGGCTTTCGGGCCCCACGTTGGGCGCCAATGAAACGTTTCGCGTTGTATCGCGATTGCTTTTGTTCGTGTTTCCTCGTTTACCGAGGAAAACGACGTAGCACGGCGAATATTCCGCCGTAAGATTTTAATAGGGGATTCCCGTAGCCTCCTGAAGGACGATGTACACGACGTGTGCCGGGATTGATGATAAGGATTTTGAAGGTTTTTTAGGAGATGCCTCAGTGGTTTTGAGGGTCTCAGGGACACCTGTCAGAATCCGTCATCATCGGCAGTTGATGTTTCGGATTTTCGGATGATGTGATTGAGAAGGAGAACAAATCTTTGTTAATGTGTTATTTTTGGATTTTGAAAAGGTTAATTTCGAGTAACAGCGTTTACCGGGATGAGGAGCGTTTTGCGAGAAGCGCAGTCGTGTTAGTGAGACGAAGACAGGGAGATTCTGTGAGGTGTCGCGCGCCCGTGTTTCTCGTGCGTGCTCTCTCGCTCTCGTTCGTTCGCTCTCTCGCTCGCGCTCGCACAAACCGCGAGCGTCGCCGTGCACGCTTTGCGCCGGATTCGGGGTCGCTTCTGTAACAGAATGCGATAGCCCGTGAATTTACTTAGATCGGTTACTATATGGCGTTACAATTGGTTGGCACTAGTTGCAAAGTGCAACAAAGCTCACGGTTGCCAACCCGTGTAGCTTACGCGCTAGTTTTCTAGCGTACAATAATGTGCTGGCTCGAGGTGGAATTAATCCCCCCGAGTGCACATAGCGGGGCCGTCCGGAAGGGACGGCTGACCTCCTCGGTGCCAAGCGAGGAGGACGAAAAACCGGAGAAGCCGGTTGAGAATGGGCCTCGGCGTACAGCAAGGTGCGTCCGGCACCTTCTGGGCTGTACACTTCAAGTAGATCGCGTGATATGAGTGGAATAATGATCCAATTGTCGAAGGGACAACGGATCGATGTTAAGTGAGAGTTCCCTGTCTAGCAATCACCACGAAGACACTATTCTCGAGGTAGGACTTCCAGCGCAATGCTGGGGCTTCCCAAGAGAATAGCGTATCTATCCCGAAGCTGAGGTCGTTCTAGGATGAGGGCCAGGGCAGCGGCAGCAAGGCCTCCATCCTTTGATCCGCGTTGACGGATACAGGTGACTCCACGTAGAATGTTGAGAGAATTTGCGACAGAGTGTCGCTCTGGCTCATGCTCGCCCTTAAATAGCCTGAGGGCCGCGAGGAGAAATTCCATTTCTCCCGCGACGTTTGAGATCTAGGTGGGAAATCACTCCGCCGAGGAACACTCCGATGGTGGGGTTGGTTGCTTTCGTTAGTTTGAGGACCTTGTCTCATTGTACTCATCTCGAGGGACAAAGTATACCCGATATCACTCTCTCGGATATTAGGCGAGCATGCGGTGTGAAGAGGCGTCATGAAGAGAATTGGTCATGTTCTTGATATTGAGGGCATGGTCCCGGAGTACGGGGACGAGCAATTCGGCGGAAGGTGGTAATTTCCGCGAGTCCGCGGAAGTCTCGTTCCTCGCAGTGGGCGGGGCCCCTTGCGAGGCGTCGCGGCTCGCTCCGATTTCTTGACGTGAGAGACACGCCTTGCCGGCGGCATGGCCGGTTACTCAGAACGCTGGCCAGAAATACGCAGGTGTCTCGGGAATGTTCAGACGCTATCGTATTTTGTGTGACGGTGGCTTACCTCTATAGCCGAACCGTTACAATATATATATATATATATATCAGGTGTACCGGAAAGTTTTTACCGGATTTTTAAATGAAAAGACACATAATAAAAAAAAAATAAGAAATGGAATTTATCCAAAGTATTGGCCATTCGATTCTACACACTTTGTCCATCTTTCTGGCAAATGATGAATGCCATCCCAAAAGAACTGCTTGTCCTTTGAGCCGAACCATTCAACGACCCATTTTTCAACTTCTTCGAAATTTGCAAAGTGCTGCTCAGCCAATGCGTGCCCCATTGATGCGAAAAGGTGATAATCGGACGGAGACAGGTCCGGAGAGTACAGCGGGTGTGATAATACGTCCCATCCAAGCGATGTTAATACGTCTTTCACCGGTTTTGCTGTGTGTGATGGTGCATTATCATGCAACAAAATCACTTTACCGTGTCTTTGGGCCCATTCTGGACGTTTTTTAATCAATGCACAATTCAAATTGATTATTTGTTGTTTGTAGCGATCAGAATTTACTGTTTCACCAGGTTTTAGAAGTTCGTAATACACCACACCACCCTGGTCCCACGAGTTGATGGGCCAGGTTGGCGTGGCGATAACCACGATTTTTTACGTTTTGGATTTTCGAAAAAAATCCATTTTTCATCACCCGTCACAATCCGATGCAAAAATGACTTTCTTTCGTACCGTTGAAGCAGCATTTCACAAATGGTTTTTCGATTTTCCATTTGCCTATCATTCAGTTCATGTGGCACCCATCTTCCTAGTTTTAAAATCTTTCCCATTGCTCGTAAGCGGTCGCTAATCGTTTCTCGTGCCACATTTAACCGTTCTGCCAATTGTTTTTGAGTTTAGGTTTGGTCTTCGTCCAATAACTCCTGCAATTCTGTGTCCACAAATTTTTTTGGTCTACCCGAACGTCTACTGTCTGTTAAATCAAAATCCCCACTTTTAAATTTTTGAAACCACGTCTCACACGTTTTTAGGCTTGGAGCATGCTCTCCGTAAGTTTCTACCAGCAAACGATGAGTTTTAATGGCCTTTTTCTTTTGATGAAATAAGAAAAGCATGCATGCCGCAAATTCTCTTTGTCAGGTACGAAATTCGACATATTCACAGAGCTACAACAATATGACACTATTATTTAGTCAGAATGAAAATGAGTAGTTTTTGAAGGTTAATGACACTAGAATAAAATGACATATATGCCAAATTATTATATTCCATACTGACGGCTAGCGGCATCTGCCAGAAAAACCGGTAAAAACTTTCCGGTACACCTTGTAAATATATATACATACATGTTGTTATGCTACATGTAAGATGTTGTATACACAAAATATTCATATGCCAGCTTGGCGTATATGTTACGGCAAAAACCCGAAATGCGGCTACACGTCAGTTTAGCCGGCTAAAACTAGGTCTACTTGGTCGCAATGAGCTTAAACGCCACAGAACAAACCCCACCAAGCTCAAACAAATCCAGCCAAACAAAAAACAACAATACCAAACAAAAAAATGATTTTTTTGGCTGATATTTTTATACATTTTGTATTGATTAAAAGGAGCATTCATGCTTTTCTTCAAATGTGATTCTCAAACAGCTCGAGTAAACGTCTCTGCGGCAAAACATCACCGCGCCAAAACGTCCTCGCGCACAAAGCGTCCTCGCGCCAAAACGTCCTCGCGCCAAAACGTCCTCGCGCCCAAACGTCCTCACGCCCAAACGTCCTCGCGCCAGAACGGCTGCGCCAAAACGTCCCTGCGCAAAAACATCCTCGCGCCTAAATGTCTCGTGCCAAAACGGCCGCGCCAAAACGGTGGCGCTAAAACGGCGGCGCCAAAACATTCTGCTCCCGATAAAGTGCTGTTTGGTCTGCCACGATGCGCTCCAGCATTTTTGCAAAATTGTATAACCAGAAGATTGGCCGATGGTCACTAACAGTGTTCAGAGTTTTTATCTTTGCGATTGAGCGCCCAAGTGCCATTTTTCATAATCTCGGGAATTCAGATTGTATCAACATGTGATTAAATAGGTGAAGAATGTGGACATCAAGTACAGGCCAAGCGATGCGTATCATTTTCATGGAAATATCCGTACCAGTGGCATTGGCTTTAATGCTGCAGAGTACCTTTTGTAGAACATCCGGCGTAATGTGCTCCAGATAGAAGGCGTTGTCATCAAAGATCCATTCACGGTCCCATGGTTCGTCAATTCTATGACCAAGACGGTTGCTAGATGCAGCCGCAGTAAGGAAATGCGTATTAAGCGCATCGACGGAAAAGGCCAAGTGCGTCCTCGTTCCTCTCTTGGGGAGTAGGCCAAGCTTGCGTACGAGATTCCATGTTTCCATTGGCGTGGTTGCTGCAGAAAAGCTTGTTTTATAGTAGTTCTCAACAGCGTACTGAACGAGCCTCTTCACCTCCTTTCGCACCGTTTTAAACGTATCATAAAGGTGTTGTCTATTTTGTATGACCTTTTGGAAAGCTCGGCGTAGACGGTCTCGACGTCGCATGTGTTTCCGAAGCTCTGCCGTGATCCAGGGGGCAGGGTGACGTCTAGCACTAACCTTAACTATAGGAGCGTGGCGATCAGAGAGAGAGAGAGAGCCGGATTGGTACGGATCAAGCAGGTTGTGTAGGTTTAGAAAATCGGTAATTTGATTGTAAACGATTCGCTCGAAGATCTTAGACTGTTCGGGTAGATTTGCTATTAGTCGTGTGTCGGCAGGCGATTTAGGTTTATTGATCTTAGATGGAGGGCGAATGTGAGCACGTTTCCAGCTGGATGGGAAGTATGAGGTTTATGGAAAGATTGAATATAGAAGTTAGTGTTGGGACTATTTTTGAGCGAGCTTTGGAAATCCAAAAAAAAGGCGATGCCATCGGTGCTACTGGAAAGAGAGGAGGAAGACGCGGATCTGAGTAGTTGAAGTACCGTATCATCGACTATTGGAGTGAGAGAGAAGGTTGTATTAGGGCAATGGACTCGAGAAATGTAGCAACGAACATATCATAATCTAGAGGGGTGTCAGTTCTGGAGATGGAGACAAAGTAAGAATTAAGCTGGTCGGGCGAAAAGAATTGAAACGGAGAAGACAAGGTTGTTCGTATGAGACTGTCACGTCGGGAGGCACATTGAACGCCGACGAAACCAAGGACTCCCACGGTCCCTTACGAAACTGCGTGCACCAAAATAAGCACGATAAGAATATTCTCATTCCTCGGCATAGTTCCAAAGGCACTCTATAGTTAAGATGCCGCTCATTAATAGAACCTGAGCGTCGCGCACTCGCTCCATGCGGCCTCCCCTTTTTGTCTATTCAGTGGCCGTATCGGACACTGGGCGCAACTTTTCAGAAAAGCCAAAAAACCATAACACGTAACGCGCCTTTAGCGCAACGTCAGTAAGGCCCCGGAAAACTCCCAACGGCCCGATCGTAAAATTAAGTAGCACAGGAAAAGAATTCGTATGCGGAGAATGCAGATGCGCCCTCCTCCATAAAAACCTCCCACCAGAAACAGGCTCATGCGTTCGTTACGTATGATATGGATGACAACTTCTATTCCCAAATTAAATTAGGTCAATTCCCTATCACTCCCACTCTATGAATTCAGGAGACCAGGAAATCACATATAAAAGGAGTAAACCAGCAGTTCAAGGCAGTTCAGAGCAGTTCGTTCATTCCATAAGTCTACCGCGCAGTCTATCATTGTCGTCTATCAAAGACAATCTATCGAAGTCACTATATAAGTCTATCAGTCCACGACGGTCTTCTAATAAATTGCTATCTACGTTCAAGGTCTTTAATCAAATGAGTCGCGTTCACACCTTCGTACTTAGGAAAAGTTCAGAATTAGGAAATTTCTCGAACCAGTATAATATCCAAAGCATCAATTGTTTTCTAACGATCTACAATCCTTGAAAATTGTACGCGGAATAGAATCAGTGTAATCGAAAATTATACGCGTGTCACCGATACCATCTGCGACCGCCTCTGGCCCACTACCGAAGGCCCTAAATTTTACGACCGACACCCGCTACCTGAACGACAGGGTCGACACCGAACGAAAGCATCAATGTAAGCGAACCACATTTGTACACATTTTGTACTCGAGCGTTGATAGAATTAGCCAAATGGTCACATCCGGAAGGGACGCAAACATAATATTTTGTTTCCCTCCTTTTTGCCTACGCCTATCGCAATAGCACGGGATGAGGGTAAAGGGGGGTAGTGCGTGGGAGATAATCAAGTCAAGGGATAGAGGTAATATTTTCGGTAATGAGGAATAATCCGACAAGCTCGTATGAATTTAACCGACGTTTATTACATATAGAAAGTCGGGTTTGGATATGAATTAAAATAACAGAAGAAGAAAAGGAAAATGATACACAAGGTCGACAGAATAACGTGGTTCGCTTACATTTGTTGGTGCCGGTCGTCAAAGATATGGTTGACGCTGTTAAGACGTAGGGCCCTTGCTGGTACCCTGGTACGCCCGCTGGTCGAATAACTCGTAACACTTGCACGAGATTTCGGTTGCGCGGAGATGTATGTTGTACGTGTATACGACGAGAAGCACTTGAGATTCTATGTGAATGCACCGAGTGAGACACGGATTCCTGACCTTCCTGCTCGAACTGAGGGTCGAGATTATGCGTATATGAGACTTGAAAGTAAAGACTGGGAATAAGACTGTCGATACGTAGATCGGAATTAAACATGACAAAAGGAACTTGATTCGAAATTCGCTAATGGAAGATTGAGCTCTGAACTCGATGGAGATTGTCGGGAGACTGGCTTCAGGAAGGAAGTCTTTCTTGATGTGTAAATTAGGAGGGGTTCAATAGTGAGAGACGGAGCTTTGGGAAGAGCATGGTCTTGGTCATCTAATTCTTCGGAGATTGGTCCATTGGTCGCGAATAATTTTCGTTATTGGTTGCGGTATGGTGTGCGAATCATTAACGGGTTCGCTCGCACGTGCGTGGCCTTTTTCCAGAGCATCGGTTCTGCGTATTACGCGTATAAAGGAAGGGGGATCTTCGTCCCGCATTTCGGCAAGTAAGTGCACGGGGCAATGTTCGATATTTGAAATATAAGCATGGGCATGTTTTGTGTAATGTGAATTTATAGCTATGGTGACTCCTTATATCAAGAAGTTTATATATAGGACTACGCTGTGACACCGAGGGTCCCATTTTCTTCCAAGTGAGGGTTCAGCGGAGCCGCCTAGTCTGTGTTATGGTTAGAGAGTTCGTTCTAAAGATTTACCGTAGTAGGGCTCTGCATAGCGTTGAAATGCTCTCGTACTATTTTTCGAGTGTTAAATATTTCGCTCCACACCTTCAAAATTTATGAGGTTCAAGACGGTATCGACTAAGTTGAAAAAAGGAGGAGGAAGAAAAAAAATCTTGTGGTTTGGGATTCGTCGCAAGACGTGACACCTCCCCCCTTTAGGATTGTGCGTCCCGTGCAATATCGCTAGGATGTGGTGGGGGTGAAGTGTATATAAGAAAATTGTTCGTGGTGTCTGACGTATTTGCCTGAGTAACTCTCGCTACGGTCGCACGTGAACTTTGATTCGTTGAATTTTCTTCCGATGAAGCAAAATTGATCAACATGCACGGGAAGAAGGTCCAGCGAACTGATCCTGCCATCGTAAGTATACGGATACAGTGGTTATCTCTTATCGCCTTGTGTTTCAATAATCATAAAAACCAAATTGTTTCCCTATTTACAGATGTCATTCATCGCCTATGCGCAGGAGCGCCGGATTCAGTGCCGCAACAATTGGATGTTGTTGGAGATCCTGGAGAATTGCTCTGACTTCGATGCCTATGGCATTAGATGGATGATGGAGTGTCGTTGGGGCCAGGATCATCCGGAGTGTAACTGGGACCATCCCGCCTGGTCGACTCCGAAGGGCGTCTACGCGGCTTACGACGAGTAGTCCGGTGGCGAGCGAGGGACGTCTGTGTCCCTGTCCACTATCCGATGCCTTGTCATTATTATGTGTACCCGAATAAATCACACTTTTTATTCATGTGAGGTATTCGGTTGTATAGCGTTTGTTTGCCGGTTGGGTATTGCGGTTGTATGATCTACTTCATATACGGAATGTTCTGCGCGGGTTGTTCGATCCTTGCGTTCTATGTTGTTGGCGGTTTCTAGACGGTTTCGGCTCTGCCTGTCGTGTTCTCTTCGTTGGGATGTCGCTTCTTTACTGTCTTCGTTGGAGCTTGTTATTTTTCTCCTTGGGGCGGCGCTCGTAAAAGTTTATCGTATGCTCTAATTCACGGTTGAAATATTCTTATTCTAAAATTAAAAGAAATGAGAAATACCTTAACGTTTTGCCTTTTTGTATTCGTTTTTTTTGTTGTGTTTTTTTGTCAATTAATTTTTTACTATTTATGTGTAATGTGCTCTTTTATAGGCACTTGATGAGGCTAAATGAAGCAGTAATAGCTAATCGAAAATAATGAAAGATTGGTTTCTCATGTGAATTTTAAGGGAAGGAACGCGTGTTGCGTGATTCGTCATTCTTGGGATAGTCGGGCACGTTAGGGTACAGTGTGTTGAGACCGCTCGGCGGTGGCAGAAGTGGCTGGCTTATTGCTGCGCTGGTTGACGGCTCAGCTGATGAGACCGCGACGAGTTCGTTGACCTCCTGCCTACTCTCCTCGTCTACTGGTGTTTTCTTTTGGGATCGCTTGGCGAGATGTATCAGCAGGTGTGTCACCGAGTCCCAAATTGCACCGATGAGATAGATTGACGAACCGTACACAGTGTGTAGGCTATACGCGTGTATCAGCGTATCCACCAGAAGTTTTATGGTCCGTGCAATTAGGAATATTCCGATTACACCGGCGCTTGCTGTCCCGAATTGTATGAAACTTCCCCACGTACGACTCCAGACGGACTCCGCGAGGTTTTGTAAGCTGCTATTGTCCAGAAGGTTCAATATTTTGATTCCTTGGTCAACTGTGCCTTGGTCGGTCATACCACGTGCCACGTGGTTTAGGACAGCGGGCTTTTCTATCGGGAACATTATGCGTTCCCGTAGGTTGTCGATGTCTTCCCTCGTGTAGATACCGCTTGACGCCAGTGATGCCGGATTGACGTACTTCCAGGTTGGTTTCGTCATTGGCTCCATGCTCGCAGGTGGTACGGTCTCACCCGGAATAGGCGTGAATTTGTACCATGTATCGCCGAACAGATAGTATGGAGGGAGCAATGCGTTGCAGGTCGCTTGGGTTCCTTCTTTCAGGAGTATGTGGGTTTTCGGGGTTAGGAAATAGGATTCGTTCCCACGAGTAACGGGCAATTGATTATAACATTCCTTTAACCTCACCAATTTTACTTCTATTGGTATGCATTGAATTATGTGTACTACTTCGCCAGCTACCACCGCCATGTAACCGGGTCCTTTCATTATGTTGTATGCAAATTCGTCTGGTGCTTGCGTCGCTAAAGACAAACTGTTCCGAAGCATTTGTCGTTCTTTGTCACACTGTTGGGTGAGCATATCGTGATATAATGATTTCATTTGTTGTCGGATGTGTCGTTCTATATATATGAATTTTGAGTTGACATAAGCGAATATATCGAGATTGGCGACTGGGAATTTATCCCGAATTGCGAATGAGACGCTTCGAGTTGTTTCCAATATAAAGAGTTTGGGGTATTCTGTAGTGAGTAAACTGTATCCACAAACTTGATCGGTTTCTTTGACGGCTAGTGCAAATGTTACGTCTTCAGAGGTTACGGAGTAAACGGTGTTATGGTTTCCGCATTTTATTTCGCTGATCTTTGTGGACATTCCTTCGTAGAGAATGCCATATCTATCGAATCCGCAATTTTCCCGCGGTCTTGGGTTCCAGAAGGTATATCCCCCATCTGGGACGATGCAGGTTGTTGCGAGCAAGGTGCATGTAGTGCCTGATTTTAAGTGGATTTGGTTTGAATTCAAAGAGATTTGAGCTGTATAACTTCTTAGTACGATTTTCACTGTTCCTTGCACAACAACGTTATCCCAAGTACCGTACGGGTCTGAATATGATGCACCATTACACTCGCCGTTGTCCTTAATATGACCGGCGAGGGTAATGCTGATCGTGGTTGTTTGATTAACTTTTAATCCGTGTATTATTGTTTGGCCAACTCGTGTGGTCCCTGTGCATCTCGTCGCATGCATCGCGTCGGGTCGTTTTAAGATATTCTGTTTGCCCATTGCTAACGACGGACACATGCGATGACATGCCGCAGTAGTATATTATTCTCAATATTTCGATTTCACATTGTATGATCATCGTTTCAGAATAGTCGTTGAGCTGTAATAGTTGTATGTACTGATCTGCAGTTTGTGTCTGTGGCACCGAGTTGTCGCAGGGTTTGACGTCCAACAGGGATAGCGTCGTTATATTGGATGCGCTTGACCCGCAATCGTATCCCACCATGCCAGCGGCGGGACGGAACAAACATATTACCCATATTATGTAGATGGCGGTCATCGGGGAACAACGTAAAAATTATCACTATGCATTCAATTATTGAAATCGGATTCATCGACTCGGGTCCGCTTCCTTTTCTTTTTGGGTTTTGTTTCGACGTTAATATGCGAATATCGCAGACGATTTTCGTGAACTACTCGTGTTTTGTTTTGGTACTGGATTTTTACATGACCCTTTTCTAATTTTTCTAGGACCTTATTTGGTCCGGTATAGTGATCCCCGAGTTTACCCGGTTTGGGACCCTTTTGAAGGTAGACGAAATCTCCTACCTTGAAGCTTTTAGGATTCGCGTATTTGTCGTAATATTTTTTTGAGCGTTGTTTGGATGAGACAAAGTTTTCGTAAGCAATGCTCCTGATTCCGTTTATGCGTGTAATTAGTTCGATCAGATATCCGCGATAGGTGGGTAGTTGATCGGATTCGCGAAGCGGTTCGCTCGATGGGACTCTTGCTGATTTTCCGAATACTACCTCGTAAGGAGTGTATTTTGTACTTTCGTGAACACTTGTGTTGTATGAAAGCATTGCTTATTCCAGCCATTGGTCCCATTCGTTGTCTTTATCTGTGTATTGTTTTAAGAAGTTGGCTAACACGTGGTGAGATCTCTCGAGCGATCCGTTGGACTGGGGATGGAATGCCGTAGTTCGATATCGTTTGATAGGGAAACGTTTCGCAACTCTTCTCATTAGGCCGCTCAAAAAGTTACTGCCTTGATCAGTTAAGGGGGGATTGTCTTTTTTTTTCGCAAAATTTACCGCTTTTTGGGAATTTTTTTGTGAAGAAAGTATACAACGGAAAACTTGTGAAACTTGGCATATAGTTTTATTGATCTGTTTACTACATACAAAAAATTTTTTAAACAATTTCATAAAAAAATCCGCCTCCCACCCCCCTCGACGCGCGATGGTCCTTTTTTGATGGTGTGCACGATTACAGCCTTCACATTCATCCTGCAACAAAAACCCAAAAATCATTTTACTTTAGACACATATAGCTATCGTTCGATGAAGGGGGAAAAAAAATTGACGATTTGGTCACGTTTTGAACTTGAAGTATCGATTTTTCGAAAAAAATTGATCGATTTTTTGTTATAAATAAAAAACTATTACACGTATTGCTTTTTTGCTTCATCAAACGATAAAAGGATGTCAGCTGAGCATTCTGTCCAAATTTGAAGGCAATCGGTTGAATAGTTTTTGAGAAATCGTGCACACCAGTTGTGAAAAAGCTGTTTCGAGAAAAACGCGTTTAAGGGGGGATTTTTTGATGAAATTGTTTAAAAATTTTTTTGTATGTAGTAAACAGATCAATAAAACTATATGCCAAGTTTCACAAGTTTTCCGTTGTATACTTTCTTCACAAAAAAATGCCCAAAAGGCGGTAAATTTTGCGAAAAAAAAGACAATCCCCCCTTGAAAGTGCCTTGGGTGCGCCGAACACGCATATGAATCTTTTTATAAATGCGTCTGCGACAGTCGTTGCCAGTGCATTTGGAAGCGGGATTGCGACGCAATATTTTGACAGATGATCTTGAATTGTGAGAATGTACTCATTTTTGTTTGAAGTGCGTTGCATAGGACCTACAATGTCCATTGAGATTTTTTCGAAAACTGTTCCCGGAGTATCTGTTATCATACGTTGTTTCGTTTTGACCCGTACTAATTTTTTTAACTGGCATTCTAGGCATTGCTGCACTCTTCTTTGGATATCGGATTTTAAGTCTTCCCAGAAATACTCGCGCTTTATCCTATTGTAGGTTTTTGATACACCCTTGTGTCCTCCGATTGGCGATTTGTGCATTTCGTAGAATATCGAATCGCGTTTTTCGACAGGTGCATAGCGCAGAGTTTCCATGCAAATTAATATTTTTATCTGGCTGTCCTTGAATACCTCTTTTACGATATTTATCACGTCTGTCCACATTAGGTGTTCGACGTGTTGACAGTGACAAAGACTGATTGATTGGAGGCTGAGAGTTTCACAAATTTTTTTTGATTCCCTTATGCTTTGGTTAATGTTTTTAGATATTGAGGATAACGATTTGGGTTGTTCGCCACGGATTACCAATGCAAGGTGGTATTTTTTTCCAACCCTTTTACTGTAGGCTTGGCCTACTGAAACGTCTTTCCGGAGGGGAAGCATGTTTGACTCTAATAGTTTCTGCCCCCCTGGGTCACACGGTTTACTCGTTGAGTCGATAAAATAGACCAAATTGTCGTTGCGAAAGTGGAACAGTTCTTTGGTATTGATACAATTTGCGATTTTGAATTCCGATGTTTTTCTTTCCTCCACGGGAGGATCCTCAACTACGGAGGGTTATGACTAGAGAGCGCTAGAATCTGAGTTTGTGGAATTATCGGAATCAGGGTCAGTGGAGGTTCCGGAATGGGAGATAGGAAGTGCCTTGCGCTGGTTAGGCCTGACGGCTGTTTTTGGGCGAACGGCCTTTCTAGGTCGTTGAGCGCGCACGGGTCTTATTACATCGGCCTCGGTTTCTTCGTCACTGCTCTCTTCATAGTTTATGGCTTTACGAGTTCGGCGTTTCGTTCGCGTGTACTATTCTATTAGAATCAGAGGGTACCTTGGTTTTTGTTTGAGAGTGGGTGATTACGTTTATGTTTTTGGACGCGGGAGCTGGGTGAATTTCCACTTGTGTCGTGGAACTCGTGGGGTTTCTATTTCCACTGTCGCTATCGCTTGTTTCATATGACTGACGCGTTATCTCTCGCAACGCATTTGCTGAGGTTTCGTCTCGGCTTTTCTCGTAATGCGGGATAGTTTTTATTTCTTCTACCTTTTCTATTGGATTTCGCGATGGCGCATCCGCGTTTGAGTTCAATGGGCCGGGTTTATACATGACGTCGTAGTCGTATTCGGAGAGTTTTAATCGGCACTTGAGAATGCGCGCGTTTGCGTCCTTGGCTGTTTTGAACCAAACGAGAGGCTCATGATCTGTGACGAGAGTGAACTTTCTACCGTAAATGTAGGGCCGAAAGGCTTCTACACTGTGGATGAACGCCATTGCTTCTTTCTCGTACGTGTCATAACGTAGAGCTGCGCCGCGCAATACGCACGACGTGTACGCTATGGGTTTGTCTTTCCCTATTTCTCCTTGTGATAGGACTCCGCCTAAGGCGTAGCCGGAAGCATCCGTCGTTATGATAAACGGTTTATCGAAATCGGGGTACTGGAGAATAGGAGCTTCGCATAATTTGTTTTTGAGAATATCGAAGAGTGTCTGTGTTTCGTCAGTCCATTCGAAGTCGGTTCTGTCTTCTAAGAGACGGGTTAGAGGTTTTGCGATTTTCGAAAAGTCCTTAATGAATCTGCGATAGTATCCTGTTAGTCCCAAAAATTGGCGAATGTTCTTAACGTTTTTTGGAATCGGCAATTCTCTTACTGCCGATAATTTGTTTGGGTCTGGTTTGAGGCCGTCCTTACCGATTATGTGCCCGAGGTAACTTACTTCTGGACTAAGGAATTCGCATTTGTCTGGTTGTAGCTTGAGGTTGGCTTTACGCAACCGTTCCATCAGATCCTGAATCTTTTTATCGTGTTCCTCTAGGTTTCTGGCGTAGATAACGATATCGTCGAGATAAACGAAAAGGGATACTCCTTGGAGTCCACTCAGTACGATATCCATTAAGCGCTGGAAAGTCGCCGGGGCATTTTTGAGCCCAAAAGGCATTCTCGAAAATTCGTAGTGCCCGTGAGGTGTAGAGAAAGCGGTTTTTGGTTTGTCCTTGGGGTTCATTTCGATCTGATGGAAACCGGATGCTAGATCAAAGACTGAAAAGTAGGTAGCGCGCCCTAATTGGTCCAGAATGTCGGTAATGTTTGGCAGCGAGTACGAATCACCGATTGTTTTTTCGTTCAAAGCTCGGAAATCGATTACCATTCGCCAACGTTTGTTACCGTTGGAGACTGGTTTTTTCGGTACTATCCAAACAGGACTGTTGTTCGGGGATTCCGACTGGCTTATTACCCTTGACTCTAATAGCTCGTCCACTTGACGCTGGACTTCGCCCTTGAGCGCTTGGGGAAACCTGTACTGTTTGGTGTTGATCGGCAGGTCATCGACCGTAGGGATCTTATGTTGAAGCACATGCGTGGATTCTAGAAGCTCACTCTTTATGTGAAACCTGTCTGCATATGTTTCGATGATTCTTTCGACATGATCCAACTCGTCGTGTGCAAGATGATCTTGCCGAAAAAGATTTTTTATTATTTCTGAACGCTCTGAGTTTTTCCCGGGTGTACGCGGAGAGGTGGAAATAAAATTGAAGTTTCGATTTCGATTTTCACCGTTTTTAAATTTTTCGTTTACTTTTTTATTTTTTTTGTCTATTGGTTTTTTCCTTAGGTACACGCTTTTCGCGTTTGTTACCTATTCTTTCCCATCATTATGACCGTTCTTTCCTCTACTGTTTACTCCTTTTTGTCTCCATATTTCTCCCTGTTCCCCCCTGTTGCGGCCGCAGCCGACTTCCCCCTCTGTATTATATTCATCATGACATTTCTGTCATGGGTATAGGGAAACTTCGGAAAACCTATACCAATATAGCCGGTCATCGAGTTCGCCCCCCAGTCGTAGAACTAGTCTTATTTCGCCGCGAAATGCCGAAGAAAAACATTTCACGACGAAATGTACGCGACTGGGATTCGAACCCGGGACCTCCCGGTCCGCTGGTTTAGTGGCGAGCACGCTAACCACTAGACCATCGCACCAGTAATTTTTCGTTTACTTTTGTTTTTGTTTTTTGTTTGGGTTTGTTTTTTGTTTTTGTTCATTTTTTCCCTTTCCGGTTGTTTTTGTTTTTGGTTTTTCCTCGCTACTGAAATTTTGATTTGGTTTCTCTTGCGCGTCACTCTCGGCGGAGTGAAGGCAAGGTTTTTTTTCGACGTTTTTTGCCGAAGTTTTTGGATTGGCCACTTTTGGGCTCTGGATTAGCGTAGTTGTCATGCAATCTACGACTGGAATAGGAGGATCACGAGGAATTGGACCGGAATCTGTGATTGTCATGCAATCTAATTTTGTTTTTTTTTTCGTTTTTTATTTAGTTTTCCACAATATCGAATTCCTGTAGTTTTATGACTGGCACGACCAGTCGTCGGGCGTCATTTGTGGTATTGAAAACCTTCAAATGAGCCCTTCCGTTGATGTTCGTTACCAGGCAGTCGCCGGCGTAAACACCTTCACGGATTTTTAAAGGCGGGATATACCCTTTCTTTAACGGGCGGTTTTCGATTCTCATGTGGAAAGAGGTTTCCGAACGCGTGGGGATTTCTACTACCTCGACGGGTTCGTTTGGTTTCTCGAAAGGCCATGTTTCATCTCCACACTCGAGACATTCTGTTTCGTATTTTAGGTTGGATTTTGTTTCGTAAAAGAACCGGGATCCCAACAACCCGGGGTAAGGAAGTGGTACCTCATCTGATATGATATGAAGAAGCGTTTCGAAACCGAACACGCGAAGTAGCACGCTTCCTAGTGCGAAGACCGGTAGTGCGGATATTCCCCTTCGTTTGATAATATCTTGATCATCGATTCCTACTATTTTTGTGGTGTATGCTTTCTTAATCAAGTTGGGGATGACACCGCTGTCTAGCAGCATCGACACCTGACCCTTTTCCGGTAGTGCTCCGATACACACCGAGGGTAGTGTGTCGAAATCTTCCGAATTTATTGAGTAAGTTGGATATTGACGCTCGGAGGGATTGCGGAGGCGACGTTCACCGGACGCGTTGGGGTCGGGGTACCGCTCGACACGTCCGCCCGATCAGTATTCGACCCGTTTCCCGGCTGGGTTCGTGAGTTGTTATCCTCGCGAGCGCGACAATTCTCTAAAACGTGACCTACTCGCTTGCAGTACCGACAAACGGGTTGATCGGACTTAGGCGCTTCGGTTTTTAATTGAAAACATTTATCTGCCGTATGGCCGATTTTCTTGCAAATTTGGCATTGTGGGGCGGCCGACCGACGTTGCCAATCGGACGAGAAGTTTGTGGGCTTGCCTCGTGACGGACACCTATTGACTGTGTGCCCTGAATTTTTGCACAACTGGCAGGTTGTAGGGGAATTGCGATTGGCGTAGCATCGATCCGCTGTGTGGCCAAATTTTTTGCAAATTTGGCACTCGACAGGCAAATTTGGCACCTGTTCGTTTTGTTTTTTTACACTGATCGGCACTGTGACCTTGATTTTTACATATTTGGCAAGTTATACTTGCGAACCAGCAAGCTTCGGTCGGATGGTTGTCTTTTTTGCAGATGTCACACAACTTAACGGACCTTGTCTGAACGAGTTTTTCGGATTTGAGGGTGAGCGAGTGCAACTGTTTACGCGACGCGAGTTCGCGTTCGATTTGTATAGCGTGGTCGATCGCGGCCGTGACGTTACTGCACGGTGGGAGCCGTTGTTCGATTTCTTCCCTTAGCCCGCGTTTGAAGCATGTGAGGAAATAATCGTCGATCAATCTCCTGAATGCCTCGTCTTCCGTTCCGTTGTTGGTTAGTTTTCGCGCATCGACAATTTCTCTTGCCTTCTTTCTAATTTTTGCGGAAAAATCTATGACGCTATCGCCGCTTGCTTGAAATATGCTACTGAGCTCCCCCAACAATTGCATTCCGGACTTGTTGAGCCCGTATATTTTTTTCAGGAAACCTACGAGTTCTCCCACCGTTTCGAGTTTTGTCCCGTCAATAGCTTCCCTGGCTTGATTGTTTAGTTTGTTTCTTATCAATTTTACAAGGTATTCCTCTGCCTCGGCAGAGAGCAAGTCCTTTGCGTCTTCGCATCCCGCAATGAAATCTGATAACGGGATATTTTTCCCGTCGAATTCCGGGACGCAGCTAATGGCATCCTATATGGATATTAGCTGATTTGTTCCTAGCGACATGGTTACTGGGTCTTGATTTTCGTATTTTTGATGCAAATCTAATTTTTTTATCGGTCTTCTTGCACGAGGTTCGAGTCCAGACGCTAGTTCGGGGTGGGAACTTCTTGTTGAATAACCCGATTTTCCTGTGGAATCTTCAGTGACGTTTAGATTTAAGGAGCTGGCTGATTCGTCTCCAGACATCTAAGTAATTAGCACATTCCCCTTTTAAAATACCGGACGAGCCCCCAAAAATTAGTATGTCACATCCGGAAGGGACGCAAACATAATATTTTTGTTTCTCTCCTTTTTGCCTACGCCTAGCGCAATAGCACGGGATGAGGGTAAAGGGGGGTAGTGCGTGGGAGATAATAGAGCCAAGGGATAGAGGTAATATTTTCGGTAATGAGGAATAATTCGACAAGCTCGTCTGAATTTAACCGACGTTTATTACATATAGAAAGTCGGGTTTGGATATGAATTAAAATAACAGAAGAAGAAAAGGAAAATGAAACACAAGGTCAACAGAATAACGTGGTTCGCTTATATTTGTTGGTGCCGGTCGTCGTATGTGTGTGTGTTCGCTCGTTGTATGCGCTAGCTCGTCAAAGATATCGTTGACGCTGTTAAGACGTAGGGCCCTCGCTGGTACCCTGGTACGCCCGCTGGTCGAATAACTCGTAACACTTGCACGAGATTTCGGTCGCGCGGAGATATATGTTTTACGTGTATACGACGAGAAACACTTGAGATTCTATATGAATGCACCGAGTGAGACACGGATTCCTGACCTTCCTGCTCGAACTGAGGGTCGAGATTATGTGTATATGAGACTTGAAAGTAAAGACTCGGAATAAGACTGTCGATACGTAGATCGGAATCAAACGTGACAAAAGGAACTTGATTCGAAATTCGCTAATGGAAGATTGAGCTCTGAACTCGATGGAGATTGTCGGGAGACTGGCTTCAGGAAGGAAGTCTTTCTTGATGTGTAAATTAGGAGGGGTTCAATAGTGGGAGACAGAGCTTTGGGAAGAGCATGGTCTTGGTCATCTAATTCTTTGGGGATTGGTCCATTGGTCGCGAATAATTTTCGTCATTGGTTGCGGTATGGTGTGCGAATCATTAACGGGTTCGCTAGCACGTGCGTGGCCTTATTCCAGAGCATCGGTTCTACGTATTACGCGTATAAAGGAAGGGGGATCTTTGTCCCGCATTTCGGCGAAAAAGTGCACGGGGCAGTGTTCGATATTTGAAATACAAGCATGCGCATGGTTTGTGTTATGTGAATTTATAGCTATGGTGACTCCTCATATCAAGAAGTTTATATATAGGACTACGCTGTGACACCGAGGGTCTCATTTTCTTCCAAGTGAGGGTTCAGCGGAGCCGCCTAGTCTGTGTTATGGTTAGAGAGTTCGTTTTAAAGATTTACCGTAGTAGGGCTCTGCATAGCGTTGATATGCTCTCGTACTATTTTTCGAGTGTTAAATATTTCGCTCCACACCTTCAAAATTTATGAGGTTCAAGACGGTATCGACTAAGTTGAAAAAAGGGAAGAGGAAGAAAAAAAAATCTTGTGGTTTGGGATTCGTCGCAAGACGTGACAAAATTGGCTAATTCAAATAAAACAACAGTTAATTAAAAACGATTCATTTCCAAATAATCGGATTATTCTTTTAAATTCCCCAAAAAACCTTCCTTCCTGCAGCACATCCTCTTTTTACCCTCATCCCGTACTATTGCGCTAGGCGTAGGTAAGAAAGAGGGAACCACACGTTATATGCCCACGTCCCCTCCGGACGTGACAAGACCAAGGTTTGAAAGCTCCTTCGAGAGACGTGTCGGCTCCGATATAGTCTGCGGTCTATCCATCAGAAGAACCTCTCTTGCACGCCTAAGCGCTGCCGTCAGATGATCCCTGGCACGACGGTAAATAACGTAACCCAATGCATTGTAACAATGTTCGTGCGTTTTGCACGCTTATATAATGTATTCCGTTCGATTAGTAGTTTTTTGAGATCCGGAGTGAGGCAGGGTGTAGGGGGTTTGCAAGCAATAAATTCACGCATAGGAGCGAAAACGTCGAACACAGAGAGGATCGAGCTTGTGAAACTGCAGAGAAGTTTGTCGAGCGAATCAGGTGACGCTGGGTCATCGACGAACAACATGGATAGTGCGGATTCCAATGAAGTTTTGAAGTTATTATCGTTGAATTTTTTTTTGGAACGGTTGAGTATTTTGCGGGTCTGGTAGACGGAGAGGTAGATTTAGAGAAACTAATTAGTTGGTCCTTACAATCTAATATGGCGACGTCTACCCAAGAGTCACAGTACGAGGCATGATATGACGTTTCCGAAGGGACAAGAAAAAGGGATTGAGAGAAAATGAAGTCCTTTGGAGTAGATGACTCGGGTACATTACGGTCGTCGGTACATTACAGTAATAAAAAAGAGAGATAGAAAGAGAGAGAGAGAGAGAGACAGAGAGAGAGAGAGAGAGAGAGAGAGATGCCTTGGTTTGGAACCTTGAGACAATATGATACATAGTGTGTACAGTTCGGTGATAATCGATTTGTTAAATGTAAGAATAATCATAGTACAAATGGTTTTAAAATAAAAAATAAAAATATGAATAGTAACAATAATGATAGTATCAATGGTGAGTTAAAGATAAACGAGGTAATATGCGGTATAGTGGAACTATTCTAAGTGGTGAACAATAAGTTCGAGCGGAATGTACATGAAGTAGAAAATAAACTTTATAATATAAAGTAGATATCGTTGTTATTAGGTAATATGAGTGATTTACAAGACGACAGCATACAGTGGCGGTGCAGATAGAGATACGCACAGATACTCATACGTGAGTGCGAGTAGCGGTTTGCTTAGTAGATATCAACGTCACGGTCGAAGAGATGAGAGAATAATCTCGATTTAAAGATTTCTAGGGTTGGGGACGTTTTAATAGCAAGACGAAGAGAATGCCAGAAATATATGGCAGCCAAGCCGAAGGAATTTCGAAGAATAGCTGTACGATGAACCGGTATGAGAAAAGCATTAGTAGTGGTGCGACGAGCTGAGTAAAGTGATGGTTGCGCAGGTGGGAACATTTAAATCAGATACTGAGGAGCGTTTTTATTTGAAATGTTATAAACCATAACACCCACGAAGTAGAGTCTTCTGGTCCTGACTGTTAACCAACCCAATTTCCGACTGTATGGTGAGATGTGTTCATCTTTTTGGAGATTGAAAATAAATCTGATTGTTGACTTGATGAGTTTTTGCAACTTGTGATTCTGTTCGATTGATAAATCGTTGTAGACTAAATTACAATGATCGAGAATTGGGAACATGAGAGTGGTGATGAGTGAAATTCTGACTTCACGTGATAGTGCATTTTTGTGATACTTCAGTTTATATAGTGAATAATTTACCTTGCGGGAAATGGCTGGCACATGTTTGTGCCATGA
>OY723395.1:327500-591824 GCA_963210295.1 Ophion ellenae
CAAGCAAGAGTTCCCTACACATATGTGGGAAATTATCCAAGCCTGACGGGGCGCCAACCACTGCTACAAGTCTCGTCAACAATGCCATTTTTCATTTGTTTGAGGAAGTACGATATGAGTTGAATGCCATAGGAATCGATCGTAACAAGAATGTCGGCATTACGCGTATAATTAAGGCATATTCATCTCTCACCGGCCAAAAGTTCTACGCTCGAGAACACTGAATGGCTCGATGTCGAAGAGACCACCCAGATTGTAGATGTATCGGAAAACTTTGATGTGTGTATACCGCTCAGCATCCTCCTCGGATTTGCCGAAGATTATCGGAAAATTGTCCCAAATGCCAAGCACGAGTTGATTCTTACGAGATCAAAGACCGGTCATCGGTCTTTGATCTCGAATGGTCTTTGATGACCGAATGCCATTGTACAAACAGCGCCCGAAGACTACAAACTCGTATTGCATAAAATAGAATGGCTCATACTGTATGTGACAGTCTCGGATCAGCGATAAATTTCACTGTTACAGTTTGTCGCCAAAGACGCACCAATCTCCATGAGTTTCCGAACATAGGAACTGTATGAATATTCATTGCTGCCTGCCACCTCCAAGCACGTGTGTTCTGTGAAAACCTCGAATCAGCTGGAGAAGCCACGCCACAATATGTCATACTCGCGCTGCAGACGGGACGGAAAAATAAGAAAAAACTCAATGCGAGCTACTTTGGTCATCGTAACCTGAGCGATGTCAAACTATACCTCAACTCACAATGCTGTACATATGGAAATTTGAATTTGAACATTGATCACAATCAATATGCTCTTCTCTACGAGATGTATGCAGACTTTCAACCAACCTGTTACAACAAAGAGGCTGAACCATGGCTGAGCAGGATGGAATTTTTAGACAAAGCCCCCCTCGTTGTTCTCGACTGCTCAAAACAAAACGATTTGCGCAAGTTCGGCCCTGTTCACGTACGCCTTGAGTTTGAATTGAAAAATAATATTCCGCCACAAACTTCCGCATACTGCATGATCCTCCATGATCGTATTGTCGAGTAGAATCCAATCAGTGGTGGAGTTAAAAAATTGGTATAAAATCTTGCCGATGATTCGCGTCCACTTCAGTCAACATGGAGCTTATCGTCGATGTTCAGGGCTTCAAGAGACCCGTAAACGAATTTGTCCTGAAGGAGATGTCCATCGTCAACCTCCACGACAAGAATGCTAAACCGCTGACGCTCGCCTTCGACGCACCATTTGCATGGGACTCTCTACCGGCTAAGTACAAAATGACAAACAAGTGGCTGAAACGCAATTTCCATGTAATACGATGGAATGCCAGCGGCATACCATAGGAGGCAGCTAGAAAGGCAGTTCGAGAACTCTTGCATGGAGCTCCTATCATCTATGCGAAGGGATTCGAGAAATGTGCATGGCTATCAAGATTCACCGCATCCGCAACAAATGTCATCGACTTGGAGACTATGGTCTGTCCATCGCTCAGAAGTTGCCGAAAAGCACCAACTCCAAATGTCCCCATCATTCCTTTAACACGAAATATAACTGCGCCCATGAGAATGTAAAATCGGTGAAAAGCTGGTTGACTGTATACAAAGCGTTGTGTGAGCGAAGGATTTTTTAAAATGAATAAAACGCATTTCGATGAAAATATATATGATTTGTATTCTTTATTCTACGGCGAAAACATCCATCATTTACAATTCGATCAAACATAAACATTTTCACACAGTCAACACTTTGAAAAAAAATCATGTGAACAGCCGTTCAACGATGGCGTCCAATTTTGTCTCCACGCTTGGAGACGATGCAACTCGACGCTGTTGTAGTTCCCACCACTGAGTTGATAAGTTGTATCATACTCTCGATCATGCAGACAGCTGTTCGACGATGGTGTTCCAACGATTTTTTCCTCATCCACCATGTTCAGAGACGACGGAACTTGACACTGTTGTACTTTCCAGCAATATACTGCATACAGAGTTGACCATCGCGTGCCACTTGCAGCATACTCTCGAACATTGTCGGATCTTGGTCGAAGGCTTTCACAAGTCGCGCCGGTAAGAAGACAGAGAACTCATCCGCGATGTCCGCGATGTAGCGTTTTCCAAGTTTGGCTTGTGCGGCCCTTATGTCGGAGATTAGTCGTTCCGATTTAACGGGGAGTTCTGACAGCTTCCTCGTTGGGAGGAATTCCGTCATCTGGCCGACTTTGTTCATACTCGAGAGATCCATTTTCCCCGCACTTTAAAAGTTCTTTTTTGGAAAGATGTTGATGGTGCAGTGGAATAGTACAGTCTGAGCTTGGTCCACGAAATGATAAGCTCCCTCGTAAGCCTCCCACTCAAATTTTCAAACTTCGCCCCTCCTTTCCAATCGTGAAAAAAACAGGTTCAAACACCTTCGAAGAACCGTGGAGAATTCCCCCCCACCCGACATTTTTTCACGCTCCCGAAAAACAGGTTCAAACACGTTCGAAAAACCTCGTACGTGTAGAATTTTCACAGCATTTTTACACTCTCGACATTGAGGTGGGTGGCCATCGATGTGATCTTTCATCTGCGGCGTATTATAATGCTCCATGGATGGAAGATATGATATCACTTCACTGTCGTTCCTATGATGTTCTGAACAACGATCCCACAATAAGCCAATATATTTACCCCAATATTTACTAGGTGCGTAACTAAGTTCCCGGGTTTTTTTTACCAATAAAAAATCGAAAATTTCAAGACAAATACAAAAAATGTTTTTTTTTCTAAGTATTGTCCCTTGCCATTCATGAATTTTTGCCATCTCTCTGGCAATACATAAATACCGCGACGATAAAAAGACGCGTCTTTGGACTGGAAGCATTCGTCCAACCAATTTTGTACTGCATCGTAACTGGCCAAGTGTAGCCCATCCAAGCCATGCGCCATCGACCGGAAGAAGTGATAGTCTGAAGGGGCCAGGTCTGATGAATATGGCGGATGCGGTAGCAGATCTAATGTCAGTGTTTTTATGGTGTCCTGGACGATGGAACTGCAATGGAACGGAGCGTTGTCGTGCTGCAATATCACACGTTCGTATCTCGTGTGCCATTCTGGCCGTTTTTCGAGCAATGCGTGCTTCAAATTGATTAGTTGTTATCGGTAGCGATGCCCATTGACAGCTTAGTCCGGTTTCAGCAGCTCATAGTACACGATTCCTTTCTGGTCCCACGAAACGCAGAGCATTTTCTTTTTTCCGAAGCAATTTGGCCGTGCCGTCGATGTTGACGCTTTGCCAAGTGAAAGCCACGATTTTTTGCGTTTGGGATTCTCGACATATATCCATTTTTCATTCCCATTCATTTCAATTTCGGAAGTGGCTCTTCGATTTTCCATTTGTCTCTCAGTCAACTCATGCGGCACCCACTTTCCTTTCTTATGATTTTTTCCCATGGCGTGCAAACGTTTCGAAATACATTGCCGAGTTACATTTACGGCCTCGGCAAGTTGATCTTCAGTTTGAGTATCATCTTCATCCAATAACGCTTGCACTCCTTGTCCCCAGTCCCCCCGCTCCTTGTCCCCAGTCTCAAAATCGCCACTTCTGAACCGCTTTAACCAATCTTTACACGTTGTTTTTGATGGTATATGTTCGCCGTAAGCCTCAAGTAACCGACGTGCTTCAGCTGCTGTTTTTTTAGGTTGAAGCAGAAAAGCAATGCTTCCCGCAAATGCTGTTTATTTGGCACAAACTTTGACATTCTCGAGGTTAAACAAAATGTCGTTGTGTTGCGATATTTGTTTATATTACGACTGGGTATTCTTAACAGATGTCCAAGCTATAAAGACACCCAATGCCGACTACATGTGTCGCTAGCGCCATCCATGTGTGAAACCCGGGAACTTAGTTGCGCACCTAGTAAGGAGCAAGACTTTTGGAACCTGTTCGAGCTCGTTTTTGGTCAAGTCCAGGGGGTGCTTAGCTGGATGCACTGCGTACTTACTCGCACATGCAAACATCTTGACGTTATATTTGGGAATGGAGACCTCGATGGAACTGTTTTCAAGAGTGCAGCTGCGCCCAAGTGGTCCATCCGCAATCTCAATTTTTCACACTTCCCCAAACTGCTCAATTTTTTAAACTTCTCCCCACTTTTCCAAACATGAAAAACAAGTTCGAACACGTTCGAAGAACATCTGCTTGGCAGGATGCACTGCGTACATACTCGGACATGTGGATATCTTGATGTTATATTTCGGCATGGAGACCTCGATGAGACTTTTCAAGAGTGGAGATATGCTCAAGTGGTCCATCCGCGGTCACCGTCTTCGATCCCTAAAGATTATAGTTTTTCCGAAGAACCTGTCAGGACCTGTCTCGAGTGTCGGCGAGCTTTGAGACGAGGCGGATGCAATTGACATTATCTTTCGGAATGGAACCAGCTGGATGTCATAAATATTGGGCTTTGAAAGACCGCCCTTAATGTGGTGCCTAGCGTTTTCATATTATCGAACATTTTCCGACCCATATATGATTGTCACACACGCGACACACACACTCTCACACACACACACACACAGCCACATCCACATATACCTCCAGCTCCTCCTCCAGCTGAACCTCAACCATTGTGAAGCAGCACAGGACCTGCTCATGCAGACTGTGCGCGAGCTGAAGCCTGACTTGGCGATACTCTCGGAACCATATAGACATCTAGACACGCAACCTTGGGAATCTGACGCAAGTGGGAAGGCCGCAATTTAGTCCTGCGGAAAACTTCCATTTCAGGATCTTGCGAGTCGGACGGAAACTGGTTTTGTGAGAATAAAAGTCAAAGGAGTTCATTTCTACAGTTGTTACGCACCGCCTAGTCTGACGACTTATGAGTTTGAGAATTTTCTCGACAACTTAGTCGCAGACGCTAAACAACGCTTCCCGGTAGCCATAGCCGGAGATTACAACGCGTGGGCTGTGGAATGGGGTAGTGATGAACAGGAAGGGCCAAGCTCTGCTTGAGGCTATGTCCTTATTGGATGTAGTACTACTTAATGCAGGTACAAAGCCCACTTTTGTTAAAGGTGAAGCCTCCTCTATAGTGGACCTCACTTTTGTGAGTAGTAGCCTGGCAAGAGGAAACCAGTGCCACTGGGTAGTCAGTGATATCTACACTCAGAGTGATCATCAAGCGATTCTCTGGGAGATTCGCGGTGACTTCAGCAGAACAGCGAAGGCACCGAAGACAAACGGGAAGGGCTGGAAAGCGAAAATGTTTGACGCGGACTTGTTTCGTGAAACTTTTGACACCAGCCCCCTCGCAGCGGAAAGTGCAACCGAGAAGGTCGAGGTGGTCATGCAGAGGGTCACCGAAGCATGCGATGCCACAATGCCACGGAAACGTAATATCGACTTCCGACCGGCGGTACACTGGTGGAGCGAACAAATTGCCGGCCTCCGAAGGGAGTGTCATCGAACTCGTCGCCTAGCGCAACGAGCTCGAGGCAAACTCTCGTTCCCCGATTTGGAAGAACAGCACAGGATGGCGCGCTTGAAGCTTAAAAAGGCTATCAAGCAGAGTAAAGCTGAAAGCTGGAGCGAACTGCTCAGCGAGGTGGAAGATGCTCCCTGGGGCAGGCCGTACAAAGTAGTCATGACTCGGCTGAAAAGCCAGCCAATGCCATCGCCTGTGGACGCAGCTCTGCTGGAAAAGATTGTTTCACATCTGTTCCCTGAGCAACCCGAGGAGGATTATCAGCTCGAAGAGGACGTCGATGAAGACATCCCAGCCATTACTGAAGAAGAGCTTCTTACGGCGATTGCCAGGGTGGGCAACAATAAAGCCCTCGGCATGGATGGGATACCCAACATCGCACTCAAGGCAGCGATCAAGTTGGCACCGGCAACATTCCTGGGCATGTACAATGCGTGTTTCAAGGAAGGAATCTTCCCGGATAAGTGGAAGTGGCAGAAGCTAGTGCTCCTCCCGAAAGGGAAAAAGCCACCGGACGAACCTTCATCCTATCGTCCGCTCTGTATGCTGGATACCGCGGAAAAGATCTTCGAGCGCATCACCCATAACAGAATTGAGATGGTCGTGGACCCTCTACTGGCGGAGGGCCAGTTTGGCTTCAGAAAGGAGCGCTCTACTCTGGATGCCATTAATACAGTGGTGAAGCAGGCGCAGGAGTCAACTGCGGGGAAACGATGGGCAAGAGGGTCCAAGAAGTACTGCGCAGTTGTCGCTCTCGACGTCAAAAACGCTTTCAACTCGGCGATATGGAAGTGTATCATGGATGCCCCAAAAACATTAGGTGTACCATGGTACCTACGGAGAATAGTGGCGAGTTACCTATGTAATAGGTGGCTCATGTACGACACAGAGGATGGACCAAAGACGTATAGGGTGACTGGAGGAGTTCCTCAGGGCTCTGTACTTGGACCGCTTCTGTGGATCATCATGTACAATGATCTGCTGCTATTAAAATTGCCGAAAGGAGTTTCCATCGTAGCGTTCGCAGATGACGCGGCGCTGATTGTCATCGCCAAATTCCTGGAGCAAATCACCGCACTCTTCGGCGAAGCTTTCGCCAAGATAAAGGAATGGATGTCTTCTGTTGGACTGCATCTTGCAGCCCACAAAACAGAAGTACTCCTCGTATCCAGCAGGAAGGTGATGGAAACGGTGACGCTCAGGGTTGGAAACTCCGAAATCACATCCCAACCGTTCATTCGGTACCTGGGTGTGATTCTCGACGCGAGGCTGAACTTTAAAGAGCAAACCGAGCAGATCTGCAGAAAGGCCGCTGGGGTGGCTACCACACTGGCGCGACTCATGCCTAATGTTGGTGGCCCCAGACAGAAGAGGAGGAAACTGCTGTCATCAGTGACGACCTCAGTGCTCACCTATGGCATACCCATATCGGCTGATGCACTGAAAATCCAGGAGTACCGCAGGAAGGCTGCAGCAACGTATCGCGTCAGTGCCTCGAGGGTAGCCTGTGCGTTTCGCACTGTCTCCGAGGACGCTATCAACGTTATCACGGGAATGCTGCCCATTGAGGTGCTTGCCGAGGAGCGTAGATCGATGTACCAGCAGAAGGGAGCTAGAAACCCCAGTTATGCAAGGACAGAAGCGAGAGCAACCAGTCTCAACCAGTGGCAGACGATGTGGGATGCTTCTCCCAAGGGAAGGTGGACACATCGACTAATCCCGAAGGTGGAGATATGGGTGAACCGTCTACACGGGGAGCTCAACTATTATCTCACTCAAGTGATCTCAGGACACGGCTGTTTTCGGGCTTATCTCTATAAGTTTAATTATGAAGATTCCCCGGATTGCCCAGCATGTGTAGCAGTCGAGGAGAACGCTGAACACGCATTATTCCAATGCCCACGTTTTAGTACCTCCCGCGCTATAGTCGAGGATCAGCTGGAGACACGTATCACCCCGGACAACCTGGTTGAGTTGATGCTGAAGTCAGCAGACGCATGGACAGCGGTATCGGCTTATGCTGCCGCAGTGATGAAGGAGTTGCGACGTGCAGAACGTGCCAGGAAGAAGACGACGCCGGAAGACCAGGCAGTCATAGATTAAATCAGCGACACGAACCCCTAAACCACTCATAACATCTAGAGTGGAACGGGGGATGTAAGGTCGTCTGATAACACTGCAGGAAGAGCTACGGCTAAGGCCTCTCCCGCATTGTAAAACCTAGCGGTCGTCCCGCGGGAGAATTTGTAAGGCCACAGAGGAATGGGGGTTTTTAGTCGGTGCAAGCCCGACACACGGCAATTATTTGCTACGGTGCGGAGGCATTTTTCCGCTGAACCTCTTTATTTTTCCTCTTTTAAAACCTATCTTGTAAAAAAAAAAACATACACAGATACAGACACAGACACAGGCACACACACACACACACACACACCCACACACACACACACACACACACACGCACACACACGCGCGCACGCACACACACACACACACACGCGCGCGCGCGCGCGTCGCTCTTCGGACTACATGGCTACCCCCTCCATAGAGACCCCGGACATCCTGTGACGTCACACGCGCCCGGCGACCCCCCCCCCACAAGGCATACCGTCGCATTTGGCTTCCTCGCGCTGCCCCCTCCACCATTCATACCCCCGCATTTGACTTCCCCGCGCTAGACCGCCGCCCCCCTCCACCGTACTTCTGGAATCAAATTTGTGTCAGCTATACTGCGTGCCGCAGGGCGCCTCAAATTCACCGTGCCTCGCCAGAATGGCTCTAGCGTCACCACTTGGTATAATTTTTTAGTATAAATTTATTTTTGTTTTCTTGAAGATATGACTAATAACATCCTTGATTTTTAGTATTCTCTTATTTGTCCTTCTACCAAAAAAAATCGCGAAATATCACTCAATTTTGCACGTTTACAGTCGTGTAAGCCCTTAAGGTAAAACGAGCGCGCGCTCTTGATTTCTATCGATTTTGTTCAAATATTAACCAGACATTGTTCATATTATTATGCATGTTTGAGTGAAATTTCACCGCAGTTGACTATTTAGATTGGGAGATAATGGGTTTTTGAATAGCAACTTTTAACACTGCAGGGTCTGCATTGACCGAAAGTCAGGTCACATAATGCGTCGTACCTTTCTATTGTTTAGTCATTTCGAAAAAAATTATGTTTAGATAGCAAATAATTAGTTAGGGAACGAGTGAAAAAAGTCTGAGTTGATTTTACTATTCAGTTTTGCTAAAAACGTTCGGTAACGACAGAACAACGCTCGGTAAAAAATATTTGTCCCCTATGGTAAGGAGACAGTGTGACATCCTAGCGAATGTCCCTTTTCTCATCTAGATTTATTATCTCGGTTATTCCCAATATCCTCATTTGCTGTCATAAGCGTATTGAATATATAAATCTAAGAATAAGACGCGTAACAGCATTAAACGGAACTTGCGTACGTTCCGCGAGCATATTCAAATCACAGCGATATATACACGTGAGCAGCAGCACCACAGTAATTTACTTTTCCTATCACATTGGCTTTCAACAAGAACTCGATCGCAGGCAAATATTCTACGAAAAGCCCCTACAAGCAGAGGGTTGCCCATTTCCGGGAGTTGGTTCGGACGGCCGCAGCGCAACGCGGAATGGTACAACAGCGAGGTAAACTAAAAGAATTACCCACCGTCCTCACCAATATTATGCCGTGCGAGGATCCGTGAGTGTATTAAAGACTATAAATCCGTAATCATAATTCATTGTTCGATATCCCCTGGAGGGGAAGGGTGGGGGGGGCGGGTTTCACGTCCCGTAAATTTTTAATGTTTTGTTTATCAGTTTTCATTATTTATTATGTCTTATCAACGGGCTTAATATTTATTATTTTCCAACGACTCCGTCGCCTCGTGTCTTTGGGCGGTGTCAGGTGTTGAAGCGCCGTTAGTGAGACCGGATGTGCCCGATCGAGTTCCGATGATCAAGCATCGCCTGATCCGCGGAGTTCGACCATGCGACTTCGGGAGCAAGCAACTTTCCGTGGACGTTGTCAAATACCCCCACCGGACTAACATCGGTCAGGTGGCGGCGAATATTGTTAGTTCCGTTTCGTCCACGGTTCGCTCCTGGACTCGGAGAAAAACTCCTAGTAAAAGCATCGCTCGCGGCGGTGTAATAAGTCCAGGCCCTTTGACCCGGCGGACGCGCACAGAAACGTCAGTCTTTGTCAGTAACATCCTAGTAGCAACGGAGCTCGCGGCGGTGTAACAAGTCCAGGCTAGCAACCCGACGTCAGTGCTAATATCAGCCTAACTTTTATTCCTACAACATAGAGGTGCGGGGCCTACGTTAAAACCCCGATCGAAAATAGAGGACCAATAAGTATGAACGCGCGGTGTGCGGAAGAGAAATGCGGGGGGGGGGGAATTGTCCCCGCGGAAGGGCGTGCTAGACCGAGGGCGAGAGAGAGGAAGAGAGCGGAGCGGGGGAAACTGCCCCCGCACAAAAACGCGCCTACTGTAGACTCGATACACCAGTCTTTTCGGAGGTTGTACGTAGAATTAATTTTACAATAAATTTGACTAACCGATGTGTACCGCAACTATAATTTGTTATCACTTTTTCCCCGTTCCAATACAATTTCCACGTGCAGCTATCCCTAAAAAGGGTAAATAACCTAAGTTCATAATATTAGACGAACCCGAAAATATAATAAAATCGTCCCTTCTGGACGTAACACGGACCACCAGGATATAAGATATCGGAAACGCCTGCATAAATCATTTAGGTCGTCGCTCACTTACCAACCCAACACCCGACCAGCACCGCCTCGCCTCGAGCGGTTGTCATTTTCTAGATGGACTTTGCATGCACATGCACTCACTTGTCAACTCTTGCGAGCGAGGCGATCGGGTGATGCTACGGAGTTGACAGTGAGTGCATATGTACGGAAAGTCCATTTAAGAAATGACAACCGCTTGAGGCGATGCGGTGCTGGTTGGGTGCTGGGTTGATAAGTGAGCGACAACTTTAAATCTTCCGATCGTGGTGTGGAGCATTACGGATCTAACAATCCGCATCGTGGATCAAAAGGGAAAACTACTCGATTTTCGAGAAGAAATTACGGTGAGATTGCACATACGAAAGCGACGCTTGTGATGTTCGTTCTGTACGACACGAAATATGCCAGAGACAATATTTCTACGCGAGATAATACGATTGCACGCGATAATACTTTTCAAGAAAACAAGCGGCATCGAGGATTATATTACCCGTAAAGAGGAAATTCAGTGTAGCGAACTGCGAATTTCTAGAATCCCCGGGATTTATTCTACGAACTTGAAGCAGACTTGAATAACGGACGTTTTGAATATCAGTGGCGAGCCAATCTTTGACGATCGCATCATCAAAATTGAGACTCATACGAACAATCCGTATGCCAACTCAACGTTTGGGCACAGCGATGAAATACGAATTTCTATACAACACCATGATTTGGACACCCTACCATCTGAAAGATTTCTCTACGTTGAAGAAAAGCTTACAGTGCACAAAAAACCTGATGATCAAGTAATAGTAGTATTGGGAAACAATTGGGTTGCATTCATGATTGATGAAGTTCGTTATGAACTCGATGGTATGAAGATTGATCGCAATTGAAACGTTTTAATAATAACTAGAATTAACAACTACATCTCTCTAACCCTTGAGAGGGGTCATCCTCTGAAAGATGCTGGGTGGGATGTAACACATAATGATGGGGGAACATATTTCAATTTTGGTATACCTCTCAATATATTACTGGGATTCTGCGAAGATTACAAGCGCGTTGTTATCCATGCTCGTCAGGAGCTAATTCTGATACGTTCACGCAAAGACTCGCGCCAGAACATGTCTGGGAAAAAATGCTACAGTGGATGTGCCAATAGAGTTTGAATGTAAGGGAGATTTACCACCAAATTATACTGCCTATTACTTGATCTTGCACGATCACGTTGTTGAATATTGCCCATTGTCCATTCATAAGGCGTTCGAAGACTATTGTGAGACGTTCGGAGACATTCGTGAGACATTCGAAGGCGTTCGTGAGACTTCATGAGACGTTCGAAGACGCTCGTGAGAGGTTCGAGAGACGATCATGAGACGTTCGAAGACGTTCGTGAGACGTTCGACGACACTCGATAGATGTTCGAAGACATTCGTGAGAAGTTCGAGAGACGATCATGAGACGTTCGACAACATTCGATAGATGTTCGAAGACATGCGTGAGACGTTTCAAGACATTCGAAGACGTTCGTGGCGGTCGAGTTTGTTTGGAATTTGACCCAAACAAACCCAACCGCTTTTATCGTTGAGTGGCTAAAGTTAACGCGGTCCTCTAGTTTCTCGACTATTTTTTTACGGCTTTTTCAATAATTTTTTACGGGCAAAGCATCGAAATAATCGATCTCATTGCTTTTGCATAATCTTTATTAACATTCAAATAAGCTTTACAAATTTTTTTAAGGCAAAATATATAATAGAATAAAGGTTATAGTGGCCGACAGGAAGACATCAAGTAAAATATGTGCTTGACGGTGACCAAGATTGTGGCTGTTCTGCTTATCTGAAATCAAAAAACCAAACGGCATTTGAATCTTCATATTTAAGACTAGCGATTGAACTAGAGCGAATTCTAAATTACAAAAATTGACTTTTTTATACACTTTTGAAAATTACATTCTATTTTTTACTCATTTTTTCTTAAGTTTTTCGCTTGTACAAAAAAAAACTATCGAAGCAATCATGATAGTCCTAGTTCAATCGCTGGCTTATAACATATTAAAGATGCTGTATAAATTTGAACAAGATCGGTGCAGTAGTTTCTGAAATATCGTGGTCACCGTTTCGAAAAATGGTGTTTCGAGACAAACGCGTTTGAAAGTTCGCGCATGTGCTATGCCTGGACCATACAATAGGCCTTCCTCTTCTTCTTGGAAGTTACGCAGAGCTGCTCCGTCTTCCCTTTTCGCGATTCGGGCCTGTTTTACATCACTCGTGCACCTTTCTGAACGGTCGATCCGAGAGCTACCACGCTGTTGAACATATCCTTTAGCTTGTGGGCCAATTTTCACTCCCATGGTTTCCAAAGTCTTCAGGATAGATTTGAATCCTTCGTTGAACATTATGACAGCGAGAAACGTGGCAATTTCAACCACTTTTGGCCCAGAATGGAGGTGCTTCAGAGCAAAAGTCCAGATTAACGAATTGAGCGACTCGTTATTATTTTAAGCTTCCGCTCCCAGGCATCTGCTTAACAATTCTATTTTGGATAAATCGTCATAAATTGGCTTTATAACTTTTTGTACTGCTTCAGAAAGAGGCGGTTTATTGTGTTTGAATTATTCAGCCTATCCGAGAAGCTCATACCTGCTCCGTTGCAGGGCCGTAACTTGTGAACCACTTCGAATATCGAAAAATCCTTTGGCACACATTTTCTACACATGTTGTAGATGTGATTTATGAAAAAAAATCGATTTTTTCGACCCGAGAAACTAGAGAACTGCCTTAAAAGTATATCTCTTTATGCATGCAGAGGAGTCGCTCTATCTCTACATGCATGCGATCCGATCGCTCCATCTCTCATTCTCGCTCTCTCTCTCATGCATACGCGTAATTCGATCGCTTTGTATCTCTCTTCCAGCAACACGGGTCAACCAACTAGAACTTGAGAGGGGGGGGGGGCTGGCGGGCGAAAGCTGCTTAATAATAAAATTAATTAAATAAACCATATAAGATAAAAACAAATGAAAATGAATAAATTAATATAAAATAAAATAAAAATATAGTCAAATAAAAATTAAAATGTAATAAAAAGAAAATAAACATAAATTCAAAATAAAATTAAAATTAAAATCAATAATCAATCAATCGATACACCCTCCACCGCCCCAGTCCAACGACTTACCCTTCCCGGCGTGACTTATACCCCTTCTGCGCGTGAGCACCCGCTCCGCATCGCCCCTTAGAGGACCGGCGGTAGAACTGTCAATGTTGTACTACTTCTACCCCTTTGTTATGACTAGATGGGCCCGAAATAAAACTAAATGTTACTTCAAGTTGAGCCCTATTTTTTTCTGAAAACTGTATCCAGATTTGGTCAGTAGTTTTTACGCGATGCGTGCACAAACGAACAGAATTAAATTCAAAACATAAAGTCAATGCATTCTATCACTTATCCTTTATACCCCCCCCCCCCCCCCCCCCGCCGCAACTATTGTTTTGCAAATAATTTTAATGTACAGACACGCAGTTTCCGGTTTTAAAATAAAGGATGTCTCAAAATGGCCTGATATTTCAATTTGTTAATGAAACGTATCATTTATTTTCAAAGTACGAATATATTTATTTTAATATAAGGTAAAAACATAGAGGTTATGTATGGAACACAATATCCGATGAATGGCATAAACAGCATGGGCTTGGAAGACATGTTCTTTCAACAAGATGGCGAAACCTGAAATACTAGGGGCGAAACAAGGCCGACGAATTTGCATTGAAAATATTGCAGATTATGTTTCATGGTTATGTTATCCCCCGCTGCGGCAATGTGAATTAGCCACCAAGATCGTGCGATTTGACGCCATTGAACTTCTTTTTTTTTGGCGTTTTCTGAAAGGAAAAGTGGATCTCAATGAAGCAATTAGACGCACCTTCAATGAAATTAATCTGCAATTATGCCAAAATGTTATTGAACATATCGTCAAAAGAGTAAGGGTTTGCAAACAGGGCCGATGCGGGAATTTATACTTTCCGAAGTATACTTTTCGAATAAATGATACGTTGTATTAATAAATTAAAACGTCAGGTCATTTTGAGACATCCTTTACATAATATGTTATAACGGGTCGACAACTCGTTACAATATATTTGTTTGTTCGAGATTCAATCAGGGAATAAATTAATTTAGACTCAGGTATTTTGGCTGGTAATTTACAATAAAAAGAATTTATTCAACTTTATGAATGCGATACAATATAATTTAACGCCGTGTATGAGTGTAATGTGTTGTTTGTATTGTTTTTCGTGTAAATTGTCCCGAGCTGATCCTTCGGTCGGTGAAGGTTTAATTCGCAGGGTTGGTTCATCACGGTCGGTGCTCGGTCTCTGTTTATGTTCTCGGTATACGCGTGTATTATAAGTTCGCTTGCAGATATCCCTTTTTTTGTTTCTTGCCTTTTATAATTCCCTCATACAAATTCTGATATCGGTATGTTTGAGTCTGTGTGTGTGTGCGTGTATGTGTGTGTGTGTGTGTGTGTGTGTGTGTGTGTGTGTGTGTGTGTGTGTGTGTGTGTGTGTGTGTGTGTGTGTGAGTGATTTCGCACCGCCCGTCTCTTTATTTTATCCGGATATAATTTTTCTATTTAAACTTCAATAAATCCCGCCCTTATACGCTATTAATGAATTATTCAATAACCCTTTTTATTCGACCCGAGTTTCCTTAATCCGGGGGTCGGTATTCGCGAGAGGTTCCCTATTTTTACCTAACTAATTCTTCTTCTCTATGATTTTTGTATAAAAATAAAAAAGAAAAAAAAAATTTGCGACCGGTATCGCGTGTTACTGTAGGCGGAGGGAGAGGAAAGGGGAAATTAACAAGGGTTCAACAATCATAAATTTAAATATAATTTAATTCACACAAAAAATAGTTGAAGCTCGATACAAAAAAAGAAGTTAATAGAATAATTACAAAAGAAAAGAATAAAGGAAGACTCGATATAATGGAAAGAAATTCCGATATAATAATGATTTAATCTTCACTCGAGTTTGACGGGTTACTGGACACGCGAAGTCCCTACTCGATTTCACGACCCGTTTAAAAATATTCTCTCGATGTTATAATCTCAATATAAGTTGGGCGCCAGCCTTTCTTAGGCAACGCGCTTAACGCGTACGCAAAATAGAAAAAACCAAAACATGCGCGGCCTTCGGCCTTGCGAACGAGAGACTCGATATTATTTATAATGGGGACGTCTTAGGGTATCTGGGGACGGACGGGGTTCTCGAACGCGATGGCCTCTGACCAATTGGACCACGACTATCTTAATAGTTATTTTATAACACTCGAATTGATAATGCACAAAAACACAAAATAGGAAAATACTACTGAGTCGATGTTTCGCGCTGCGGGTTATTCTCGCGGGAAATGGCACCCGATCCGGCCGACGGCCGTGGCTACGCGACGCCGGGCCCCGGCTACACGCGCGCGAGAGGAAATTTCGCGAGGGACAACAGGGATCCGCCACGACACCTTTTTAAACTGTATCCGATCCTCTCAGGCAGCAACCTGCAGAATTGTTAGAGTGTTGAAAAGTCACTCGGCTTGACCAGTAGTTGCATTAGGATCTGCCTCCTAATGCGAACTGGAAGGCGTAGCGTGTGCGTGCACATACTCGCCGCGGTGGTCGGCGTTCTCCGACCCCGAGGTCGCGGGGCCCGTGTTGTTAGGGCTACAAGCTAGGTACAGCACGTAAAATCAAATTGGCATTACATGTATCAGATCCTCATTATTACACGACTTGGACAAAGTATTCTAAATGACTCGCACGATTGTCTTCGAAATTATTAACTAAAGATGACATTCTTGAAATTAGGAGATAAATTGACATCGACTTTGCTTTTAGAATTATTAACTAATTTACAATAACGTTTCGCGGCGACGTGCCCGGAAGAGGGACGTCGATTTGGAGATTCACATGGGGAGGGGTGAAATGGAACGATTCTAAAGTCGCCCGTGCGACACATTTTTCCGTATAAATTTTTCTCGGCCTTTTGCCGCTCTCGCAAAATAAAGAAAAGAGAAGAGACAGCTTGGAGAGGATCCTTCGATCGACTCGATAGAGATCCTTTCTCTCGTTTCCTGATTACTCTCTCTTTTTCTTTCGCCGGGACTTGCGATCCATCTCGCGTTTTCGCCCAGAAATCCTCGTCCTTCGCTGACCACGCTTGGAGACTCAATAGCTGGCCACGCCGGCCGGCTCCTTCGTCTCGCCCGAATTTTCGGTAGATGGGCGAACCTCCCATCGATTTCTCGCTCGATCGCCGCGGCTCACTCTTCCGGCCGCCTCCGATGATCGAAGTCCGAGTCGTGGAGCTCCCCGATCGATAAGTTTTGCTCGGCCGGCCCTGCTGAGCGCGAGACTCGTGCCTTCCAGTGACGCTCCGTACTCTGACGACTCGGGAGATGGCGGTAGGAGGCCTCTGACAGGCGAGCCCGATGTTCCGCGAGGCCGAGTAATGGCGCTGGTGGTGGATCTTCGTCGACACTGAGTCGACGTGGCCTTACACGCCAGTCTGCGTGGTCCTTGCGCGGGGGACGTCGTACAAGGGGCGAAGGGAGGAAGGGGAAGGATTGTTGCGGATTCGGTACAATATTCTTAAACTAGCCTTAAAATTAACAATTTATAATGTCGACTGAAGATACGTGGCGGAGATTATGCTCGAGCGTGATCACGCGGGCTTTTTCTCAAAACTCTTGTGACGCAACGTCACAGCTTTTACCTAATATTCCTCTCGTGCCCCCTCTCCCTTGGGACAGTAATCGTGCGAAATTTAATAAATTAATTATCTTTTTTTCTTTTTGCGACACCACCTACTTTTCTTATTTGGTAATATTTATTCTCTTTTTAGATACCCTTTCCCTTTTTAGATTTCTTTATTTCCTTCTGCGACACTTTCCCTACCCTTGGGGTTAGTATTCGTGTCACGGAGTAACCGTCCAATTCTCGGAACTTGAAAGTGCTTCTTGCAAGCAGCTGACTCCACTCGTTCTGTTCTTTCGGTTTTCCTCGGTAACACTTTCCTTACCCTTGGGGTTAGTAATCGTGTCACTAAGTACTTCTTGATTCTCCCTAAAAAGAAGAAGTGCCTTTCCTCCAAATTTCCCGTCCTTATAAACTAAGAACTTCTTTCTAAATAAATTTTACTTCTATTCTGTTTTGGTGGTTTTCTTTGTTTTCTTTTGAGTGTTTCCCTTTTCGCTTTGTTGTGCCGCCTTTACTTTCCCCTTCCCTTACCCTTTGTTATAGTTGAAGCTTAACGACATTTTTTCCTATTTCGGTTTCAGCTACGTCATCGGCCGGAACCATGTCAGCAGTGGAGGAACTTTTTTTTGGGGCCTCCGAAGGCAGCGCATTAGTCGCTTGGATCTTAATATTTTTCTACAAAAACATTATGTAATATAGGTCAAGTATAGCCAAATATATTCTTAATTTTCCGAAACATTCTATTGAGTACTTTTCTTCCAAAAAATTCCCAAAAATCACCAAAATTTTCAGCGTTCACACTGGTATAGCCCCTTAACTCCTTCCTCCTGATTATAAATCTCACTGTTTTTGTTCCTTTTCTGGTTTTTCTCTACACCGTCTTTCTGTTCACTTATGGTTTTGTTTTTCTGTGGGTCTTTTAATTGCCTTTGTATTTTTGTCTTGTACAGTGATTGCCCCCTCTCCTCTCTTATCGCGAAGTCGGTTAGTTTTGACTACCTGGTGAGGTTATTTATTTATGAGACGGACCTATACGTTTCAATGTTTAGATATTGAAAAAAACACGTATCTGCTACTTTTCATCCTCTGCACATCTGCTAGTCTACTTATCAGTCAAGTGAAAACATTCGTAGATATGCAGTAATAAATTGTATTTTTGCAATGGACAATATAAAATTTGTTATTAACATCGTTCTATTGAAAAATGTATAGTACTCTCGTTCCATATCTCGTTTCGTTCAACAGCTATCGCCGAAAAACGAGAAAAAATCCCATCTCCAGAGATCTGCTTCGTCCCTCAAAATTATTAACGACCGACATATAAAATAAAATGTGTGTAGAACATAAAAATACTTGTCATGGATTTTTAATGACTCAACTGTGACATCGGGGAAAGATGAAACGAATTATTCGCTTTTCCCTTTTTGCCTGCGCCTATCGCAATTCCTGGAAATGGCGTTGAAGGTGAACGTTAGCACGAATTTGATTATAGGTTAATTGAATAGAATTGAATTAAAAATGATAAGAATTCGGTAGGTTATGAAAGGGAAGAATAATGCATGAAACCATTGAAGTAACCGTTGAATTGGAACAAGAAACGTTATAGCTTATTCTTAACATACTTTAAAATCATTGAACGCTTTTTCGGAATTTGAAACGTAATACAAAATTGCGAACTCCTAATCATGTGGTGGTCACTTACTGTTGTGTTGATTCGGCGATGGAGTTATAGTTCGTTGTGAGTCGTTGAGACTGTTTACGAAGATGTGAATCGCGGCGCTGATTGTACTACTGGACAATTACTGACTAACTGATGACGACGAACTGACCGATCGTGGCTGACTGTTTGATTAACGACCATTCGGTTTAAGAGACTAGAAAAGAAGTTTCAAATGCACGACGAGCTAGTTTGATGAACGCGCGGATACTCGTTCACAAAAATGATTCGTTTGGAGTTCGACTATCGGGTTGTCTGTGATTTTTGCTGACCGACTCTCTGATTGACGGAGTCTGGGTTTCAGGCTGTGACTGACACTACTTTGCCCGCACTCCTGTTTTTCGGTGCCTTATATTAACGCAGTGTTTTTTGTATTTTTTGTGAGAGGTAGGAATGATACTTCTTTTGGAGGTCTCCATCGGGGTTGATTAAGAAAGAGAAGGGCTTACCCCTCGGATTGTCGTTGGTCAGGATGTTTCGTGGGAAACTGGTTGGAATTTCGTGATTGGATAAAATGTTGGAGTATGGATATTTAGTTCGTCGGCGTATTAGCTGAGAAGTGTAAACATTGCCGGGGCTGGAATTCGAGGAATTTGACCACGAACAGTTGGACAATTTCGAAGAGAGTTGATATGAACAAGATATATGAGCAGGCCGTGTTGTCCGCATTGGGTCAATTTCCTTATGGGATTATTCAAATTTTAAGATATGGAAAATTTTTATGCGGCTGGGTCCCGTATGCTCGTTTTCCCAAGAGTCGTCTGAGCGACATGGCCTGCCACCGAACAATGTGTTATAGCTATTGGTATGAGGATTTACGTGCGTGTGAGAAGTGACGTTTCTTGTTTCCCATGATGTGTGTGTGTTTCGTTCTTGTACATTGTAATAGGCTTGCAAAGTCAAATGTCTACTATGGTTAATCGAGGGAAGTGTGTCCTCTATTTATTGGCTAGGCTATAACACTACAGTCATACAAAATTTCACCTAAATCGGACTGAGTTACCTCGCATGGTTTTGAGTACTTAAGGTGGTAAGAACTTTTATAGATGTTACAACAAACCTTTTATTATTATATTTTCTTATGTTCCAGAACAAACAATCTTGAAATCGTTTGAAGGAGCGCCAAAAATCGAAATGTTATCCGTAAGTTAACCACCGAAATATAATCATTTAGATGCACACGTTATTAAAAATGTATGGGAGAAAAAATCCAAGCAAAAGTAGCCGGAATAGCCTCTCTTAGGATATGTCATAGACATAAAGTAAGAATAGCTCCAATTAGCAATTTATACCAAATCTCTGATTTCCAGTTGTGTTCTTTTTGTTTGATGATTGTACTGGATTGGCAAGGACAAGAACTCTTGAGAGTGAATATGCTACACCTCACACCACTATTTTCGGGTCGGTCCACTCATTACAACAGTTTCGTACCTTGGGGCTAGGATGTATTCCTATACAGCCGAACGAGAAAATAAACTGAATATAAAACAAGGACGTTAAAATCAAGAGACGCGGCATCGTCTTGACGCAAGTAATAAAAAAGAAAACATTTACCTCACTGATTTCGACCCCACTGACGAATACCCCATCGATCAACCCCTCTGGCCAACGTGCCACGTACTCTTTATACACTAAGATGGGATTACATGTGTTCTTTTTTTAACTTTCTATCGACTTCCGCGTAAGTGGTCGACAAATCGAAAATCTGATGACATTCGATAAGATTAATGTAGTTTTTCCCGGTCGTTTGGTTCAGGTTATTTTTCAATCCGCCGTCCCAATCCCGAGGTTTCATCATTTTCGGCTGAATTTCCGGGCGGTTTTTTTTCCAAAAAAGTAGGTCCACAATCGCGGCTTAGTTGAATCGCATAAAGTCAATTCGTCATGTTGTAAACATAGCCCATACGTCCTTTTGAGGGTTGATTAACGAATTATTTAACAGCGCAAAGAGCGTCGCGTTTGAGACTCGTCTCGCCCAGGTCGACAGACTGCTACCTTGCCTGCTATAAATACAGTTAATATAATAATTTACGAGGCGTTTTGATAGCTCTGATCCCTAGTCAGGGATGAAGTATTTCTAAGCGTGAAATGATCGGCCCTTTTTAGTGCGAAAAACAAATTTAACGAAAGTTCCCCGTACAGGAAATTAGCGATTCAAAGAATTAAGGCGTCTGACCACCTTGGTCGATCGAAAAATGGGTATATTCAAAAAAATAAAATAAACTCGAAAGTATCGGCCGGAATATTTTTATTTTTTTTACACAACGTCAGAAAGGGGTTTAAGAATAACGTTAATAAATTTGCGTTCAAAATATTTAAAAATGGCGCCGTTATGCACATTGCCGCGGAGGCCCTCCGCACGATACGCGCGGTCGTTGTGCCAGCTGTTACCCGGTCATGTCACATCTGACAAAAAAAATCAGCTCATTCGTAAGTAGTGTCGCTACAATGTAGCGGTTTTTTTTCGACCATTAAAAAAATTATGGTGAGCCGAAGAAAATTTTTTGTATTTTTCACCGAAACTATGGCTCACCATAATTTTTTTAATGGTCGAAAAAAAATCCGTTACGCTACATTGTAGCGACACTACTCACGAATGAGCTGATTTGTTTTCAGATGTGACATGACTGGGTAACAGCTGGGACAACGACTGCGCGTATCGAGCGGAGGGCCTCCGCGGCAATGTGCACAACGGCGCCATTTTTTAATATTTTGAATGGAAAATTATGAACGTTATTCTTAAAGCTCTTTCTGACGTTGTGTAAAAAAATAAAAATATTCCGGCCCATACTTTCGACTTTATTTTTTTTTTTCATATACCCATTTTTCGATCGGCCAAGGTGGCCAGACGCCTTAATGGAATACGAAGAACAATCGGCCTCATTTCCCCCAAAAATAAAATTGAGAAAGGTTCTCCCTGTCTTATATTCAAACCTCAAAAAATTATTCGCAATTGAGAGGAGGACGGCAAGCAGTACATTGAGCTCATACTTTAAACTGGAAAGAATAAAACGGGAAAACTATGGAATCGTGTTGCATTGAACATAGGTAAAGAAAAGAAGGATATTTTAAAGTATGAGTAGACTCTTTCAGGTACTATTTCAGAAGCTGAAACTTATTTTCAGGTAATAAAGAATGTGAGCAATTACAATAAACGTTTTATTGTTTAAACACAATGAAAAACGTACACCAATCGGTGTCAAGGCGCTAAAATAGAAATCCATTATTTTGGCTTCACAGTCTCTAAAAGTATAAAATGTTGATTGTTTTTGGTTAATGTAAGACAAATACATATTTTCGGCTTGCCCGTGCCTAATTATATGAGCATTTTATTGCTTGCCTTACGGTAAGCAAAAACAATCAACAATTTATATCTTTAGATACTGCGACACCAAAAGTGTGAATTTCTTCGCAGCGATCGAAGGCACTGAAAACTTCAAATTTCTAGATATTGAGGAGCCAGTCTATGGATTTTTCTCATATCAACCTGTTGTATCCCCGGCTCGAGAACCCGGGATAGGTATTTTTGGGATCGTTACGAAATTAAGAGTTGGAAGTCAAGTTCGTCGAATAGGAATATAAGGTTATATATAAGGTTAAGGTTGGGCTGGTCTTATAACTGAATTTACAGTGTGTCGGTCGTACCTTAGGACCGAACCGTTCAAAAGCCAACCAAGGACTGATTGTTCCCTGGTAATTTCTCTTAATTGTCAACTCTGGTGGTGGCAATTTGCCCTTGATCACACATCATACGATCCTTGGCCAGGATGTGTGGCTAAATACCTTTTTGGCGTTTGCATTTTGGCGAAGTGTGACTCTTCCGAAAGGAGGATGATAAACGGTCCGAAATGCCAGATCATAAATACTTCCTCGATCGATCGGTCGCTTCGTTGAATTGCGCAAATTTGCGGATACAACCAACCAAAGACAATTAAAAATGTTCTCACGGGCATCGCGTGTTAACGTACGCGGGGGGGAAAGGAGATAATAAACTCGTAAAAACGTCATCAAATTTAAATATGATTTAATTTACACAAAGGATAAAAATGAACTAAATTGATAAAAATAATAATTTAATTAATTAATTATAAATAATGAAGGTCGACTGGGGACTCGATATAATGGAAGTTTGACTAAATAATAATAATTGAGACGTACAGGTCCGTCTTATCAACCCCACCATAATTTCAAAAATTAACCGATTTCGAGAGGGAGAGAGAGAGAGAGAGAGAGAGAGAGAGAGAGAAGGGGTAAGCGAGAGACAGATCGACATAAAATGAGGTCAAATAGGTAGGACCCACAAAAAACGATGTACAAGCACACTAATTGTATTAAGCGAGAGGACGAACAATAGCCAAGGGCAGAGGAAGGGGAAAGTAAAGGTCTCACATCATAGCGAAAGGCGAAACAGAAGCAACATTTATTTAAAAGAAAAGTTACCAATAAAAGGAATTATGGGTAGCAAGTAAGAGAGGGGAAAGAGAAGGCATTAAAATATGGGTATAAAAGGACGAGAATTTGAGAGGAAAGGCACTTCTTCTTTGGCTGGGAAGTCGACTAGTACATAGCACATGAGTACTGACCTTAGGGGAAGGAAAGTGTAGTGGGAGGAAAGTCTACCGAACACAAAAGGTGGAGTCATTAGAGCAAAAAAATTCTCAATTTCTCAAGTACTCTGAAATTTCATAAAAACCTGACAAGTACATAGCCGCCGTGAGTACTGACCTTAAGGGAAGGAAAGCGAGGTGGGAGGACCGTTAAGGAAAGAGAAATTTGAGAAGGATGAAAAATGGAAATAGCGAAAGGTCCAAATCAAAGGATATCGTAGGATAAGAGCAAAACATAAGTATAAGAAGTAATTAGAATTATCAACAAAAGAACAGGAGTTATTGAAAATTGAAAACAAAAATCTCATCAGGCGAAAATAAGAGCCTAGGAGGTAACAGGATAGACGAATTTATTCTCATCCATGTACTACACACACTTAGACACACACACATACACCAACATCAAGAGCGAAATCGAAAATTGTATTAGAAACACAGTAAGGGCGAGGAGATAGCCCGAATTAATAAGAGCAATAAATCGTAAAACAAAAAAGGGGGTTTCCGAGATTCGGATACAAACGGCGAGTCTGGCGAGCCGTAGTGTGGCGGTTCGAAAATCCGTTGAGGGAGAATACCGGTTCGACGCGGGTAGTAATTAAAATTTGTCTTTATTCTAAGCGAACAGGAAAAGGAATTAGGAATGTTAGAAGGATAATAATTTCGTATCCTAGTAACGCGTGGTCTTTTTGTTTCTTGATGGGCGCGCTACGCTGAACTGGTGGCGACGCGACTAGGGAGCCGCGCTGATTGGTCTCCGGTGGACAAGGTACGATGTGCCTTTATGTTGCGCGTCGTGTGGATGCCGTGGAAGGATGTGTGAGTTCCACAGTACCCTCCCCCAGCAACTTAGTTAGGTTGCGAATTTTACTGCTTTAGTTTTGTTCCTCGGGCCGCCGTACGTTCGAGGAGAAGCGTCCGGACGAGGTGTGAGAGTTGGTGACGCGAGCGGCACCAAGAGCGGCGGCTTTCTCGGTGGAACTTGTAGCGACGGCGTCGATGATGCTTTCAGCGTCTTTGTCGTTGACGTCAGAGGAACTCTCGCTGATGTTGCAGTCGGTGCTTGTGACGACGGAGACGGCGCGAGCGCTCGCGGTGGTGACGTACTTGGAGTTTGAGGTGTCGGCGATGGTGCAAGGTTTCGAGGCGACGAATTCGTCGATGTTTGAAACGACGACGTTGCTGGATCCGGGGGCGAAGGTGCAGGCGAAGATCCTGGTTGGCCCGGAGGGCCGCTTTGGCTCGGCGTTGCGTTTGTGGGTCGCTGAGGAACGCCCTCGAAATATGCTGGCTTTAAGCGTCCCGTCGAAACTGTCATTGGCTCGTCGTTGACCTTGATTTTGAAGACTGTGTCCGAAATCCTCTTTAGCACTTCGTATGGGCCCTCGAAAGGCTGGTCGAGCACTTTTTTTCCTCCGACGATTTTTAGGAGCCCGTAAGTGGACGAGTACAGGTCCTTATGCGTAAACGGCCTTCGTTTGCAGTGATGTGCTGTAGGGACGGGGCGAATTTGGCGCATATGCCGACGGAGTTTTTCGACGTACATTTGCTGACTATCGGTGCTATCTGAGTCGATCACGAATTCTCATGGGATTCAAAGCGTCGTTCCGAACACGAGCTCTGCGGCCGAAGTATTTATGTCTTCTTCGATGCTGGTCCTTAACCCGAGCATGACGATGGGGAGTGTGTTGGTCCGGTCAGCATTCTTGTGGCACATTATCGCCGATTTCAAAGAACGGTGCCAACGCTCCACCATGCCGTTCGATGCCGGGTGATACGCCGTGGTCCGGATGTCTGGAGCTGCTGCCTCGGAGCAGCCTTGTCGCTTTTTTGATCGAATGCAGAGGTTAATGGCTTATGGTCCGTTTTGATCATGAGATTTCGCCCATCAACTAACAAAAGGAAGAACTTCAAGCCGGAGTAGATTCCGAGCAGCTCGCGGTCATACGTGCTGTACCTTTGCTGAGTTGGAGAGTTTTTTTTAGTAGAACCCGAGGGGCTCCCATTTACCGACCGCGTATTGTTCCAAGACGGCTCCCATCGCGGTGCCGGACGCGTCCGTGTGGAGGGCGAGCGGGGCGTTCTCGAGCGGGTATGCCAAAAGCGTTGGATTTCCCAGCAGCGTCTTGGACGCGAGAAATTCCGCTTCGGCTTCTGGAGACCAATCTATCGGTCGTTTATCTTTTTTCTTCGCACCGGACAGGTACGCGTTCAGGTGTACTTGCACTCGAGCGCCGTTGGGAACGAAACATCTGTAGAAATTGATAACTGTAAAACGTCTGTAGAAAGGGATAGACGAGAGAGCGACATCGATGTTGTTCCAATTTAATGCAACGGGAGATGTAGAGACAGCAATATAGTGAGCATTTAGAGTTTCTGCTGAGAAGAAGTTTAAAGGCGAGGTAGTCGGCACTTTTACGAGGCCTAGTCTTTTGAGTTCTTTCCAGAGGGCCGCTGGGTCTCGTATCGCATTTAGACGTTGTTCATGATAGCGTTCTTTTGCAGCGCGAATGTTACTAGTGAGAAGATCTCTGAACCATCTGTACTGAGCGAGGCCAAGTAAGCTATTAGCCCTCTTGGCTAATTCGTAGAGACGATCCTTGCGTTTGATACGTAGTCAGAGTTCATGTGTTAGCCATGGCGCAGGTGGTCTAGACACCGGGAAATACCTTATCGGAGCATGTATGTCCATGGCGGCTTCTAAAGCGCAAAAAAAATTGTTACATTGCTATTCAATTTGAGTTCGGAATCGGAATCAGCAAGGTTGAGGCCACTAGTGAGAGTAATAACGGATTTGATCAAAGACTGTGCATCAAAGGACACGAGACTGCGGCGTCGGAGATAGCTCGGGTTAGATTTGGTGAAATAAAACTGATAGGAAAAATCCAATAAATCGTGACCGTTGATAAATGGGGCAGAGGACTTAGAATGCTTTACTACTTTGCATAAATCGTCAACAATGACGATATGGAGCCAAGAGCTTGAAAAAGCCGTGTGTACCGAATTCCCCGAGTCTATGAGAGACAAAACGGACGAAAAAATAAAATCTTTAAGGTATGTAGACTCGAAGCACTCTTTGGATAGATCACAATTTAAGTCTCCAACGATGACGATATTCTTGTACGCATGGGCAAACCTAAAATAAGCATCGCAGAAGTTGTTGAGGAGAAGATCATGGGGTCTCCGATAAATTGATGCAAACATCAGCGCATCGGCCCCCTGTTGATAAATGCTTAATAGAATAAACTCGGGCGCATTCGAGAAAAGAATAGGAGATGATGCAAGGATATTCGCTTTCAGAGAGTTGTGAACATAAACCACAACTCCGCCCCACTCCTTGCCCACTCTGTCGTTCCGGATCGGAAAGAATCCATCAATTTGAATGAGAGCATCGTCGATGTGTGGGTGTAACCAGGGCTTCGATATCGAGATTATGTGGTAAAACTTATCCTGTGCTAACAGTCTTATTTGATCCATGTGAGCTAGAAGGGAGCTCGCATTGAATTGAGCAATTCTTAACGCCGAGGGGGAAGACGACGATGCAGATTAAGAACGAGGTGTACCTCTGGCTAAAGAGCGACAAGATGACGGAGCAGGCCGCCGCAGGCAAGGCTGAGGTGGTCAATCGGTGTTACCTAAGTCGTCTTCGGATGTAACCTCGAAGCCTGGCTGTCCTTCAGCTTTGCTGGCGTAGATTTTGCCGTCTTTGGGCCACACATACCTATGGCCTGTAACGGAAGCTCGAGCTTTAACACGCCGCAGCAGTTTATAAGTGCTCGACGGAAGCATCTCGTTCAAGAAGATATTGAAATCTCTTGCAGCCATAGCGCAAGTCGTAAATACCTCGAACCACTTTAACTCGCGTTTTTCGTGTTTTTTGGTCAGGACAATGTCTCTGACGGAGTGCGACGTTAAGGCAACTATATAGGACACCCTGACATTAGTTACCGGCTCACCTACGGCACCCGCTGGCCTAATAGGGAGTTTGCGCACGGAAAGAATGTGACACGATAGTTCGGGAATGCCGAGCACTTCGAATACTTTCCTAATGGCTTCAACCGGGCTAATGTCATATCGGAATGGCATGCCAGAGACAAAGAGTTCGCCTCTTGTCGCAGGAGGCGTATTACTCATAGTCGAGGGAATGTTTTGGCGCGGGGCAGTAATCTCGGCCTTTAACGATTGAGTGACTTCTTCTAGCTCAGAAAGGCGGTGAGTGTGCTCCGAGACGGCGGCATCGATAGACGCGATTTTCACAATCAGCGAACGGAACTCTTCGTTCATTTGTTCTTGACTTCGACTGAAGGCCGAGATTTTTGCATCGGTCTGCTCATGCAAAGCAATTCATTTCGCAAGAGTAGCCTCTAAATTTTGATTTCGAGAAGAAGTCGATAAAGATACGTCACGATCGCCCGACATTGATGACGTGTTGAGGTTAAGTCTGCTGCGAGTCGTTGACGGTTGACTGAGACTCGAACAGTCCGACGATGATGAAAGGTTATGTAGGCAACAGTCACGAGCCGATTTGGACTGAAGATGCGATTAAGCACACCCGGGATGGAAAGCCGATCTGCAGCCAATGCATTGATTAAATGCATCGGCGATGGTCTTGCTGCATTTGGAACACGACTTATCTATCGGGATACCCGACGATCGTGAACGGTCGATGGATAATCGATGTGCTCGATGCGCATGCGCACGCGTTTCATGGCGAGTCGCGCAGTCAGTCTGTGTTGGTGACAAGAGGGGGCGCATGCGCAGGACGATGATCTTGCGATCGAAGCCGAACGTCGAACGACGAGCAGAATGCCAACGAAATGACGAAAAGATGAAACGATTATTTTCCGGCCAAAATGATCGAACGTGAGACACCCAAAGCGCTTGCACTTCGGCCAGATGTGTGCAATAGTTTCGCTTTGCAAGTCCTGCAACAAAAACACCCGTAGGCACGTGGCGGCAGAAGAAATCCTTATGCCGAGACGGAGCCGAAAAGATCGCGTGCAGTGGTACTCACAGGCAGAGAGAGAGTTTATTGCTTTGGCCACGTTTGTGGCTTGCTCTTTCCATGAAAGTATATCGTCGATCCAGACACCTAAGACCTTGACTGAGTTTTGAAACCTAACTGCAGTTCTGCCATTCCAGATTTGCGGGGCGTGCGACAGATCAATAGCTCGCACGAAACGCCTGCTGCCAATTATTATTGCCTGAGTCTTTGCGTCATTAAGAGACAGCCCATTGAGAGATGCCCAAATCCTGATTAGTACTATATGTGTGTTGATTTTCGAGGTCCAATATTTGAGGTATGTAACGGGACAGCGGGTGAAGATCCGGAGATCCCCTGCGTAGAAATTATACTCGCAAGTAGCCAGGGCAAACCTTAAATCGGGCACGTATACAGTGAATAATAGTGGGCCAAGAACTGACCCTTACGGTATTCCAGATGTAATGTGAGCCCAGGTTGACCGGGAGCCGTGCGTGCCTAATACTGCTTAAAGTCTGCTAGTGAGTTACGAATTAAACCATCAGTCGCGACTCAAACCATCGAATACGAATCAAACCATCAACCAACCAGTGACCATTTTCACTGGGGTGAAAAACTGTAGATTGCCAAGCTTTCATAGGAGCTTAGCGTGGCCTACGTTATCGAAGGCCTTTTTAAAGTCGAATAGAGTCATTACTGTAACCATACCGTCATCGATCCCTTGGCGAACGTAATCACTGATTCGAAGTAAGGCAGTTTGGGTACTATGATTTTTTCTGCACGCTGATTGAAACCGGTCTAGTAAACCTTCGGACTCGAGGACGGCAGTTGCTTGTTCTGCGACTATGTGTTCTAAAATTTTTGAGAGAGCACAGAAGAGTGATATTGGTCGATAATGTTTCGGGGTGGACTGTGGCCGGGTTTTAGGCAACGGCCTGATTGAGGCCTTTTTCCAGATTAGAGGAAAGGTCCCATACATTAGCGAGAAGTTAAAGATATGCAACAGCATCGGCAAGATGACTGGCAACGCCATTCGCACTAATCTGAGGGACACCCCGTCAGCACCGATTGCGTCAGAGGAAGCGTGGTGAACGGCCATTAAAAAAATCTTAGGGCAGATGTCCCTGAAGTAGATGAGCTCGTTATATGGCTCGTTAAGCGCAACGTTAGCTCTGTTAGTTATGTCTGATTTATGATTCGTCGAACAGAAAAACAGATTGAGTTCGTCTAGTTGTATTGTCGTCTGATGGTTAATGTTTCTAGAACGCAAAATACCTAGTTGCCGAAATTTCTGCCATGCAGATCCTGAATCATGGACGTTTTCAAACGCTTTGCTGCAGAACGCGCGCTTTACTTTTTTAACTCTCATCTGCACAAGATTCCGCAGTTCCTTGAATTTGGCGAGATGGTCATGGTTAGCCACGTTTTCTGGTTGTTGTTTTCGCTGCCTTACAATGCCTTATGTCTCTGGAAAGCCAGGGCGCTGGGTCACGCCTATGAACAAAACTCTTATAAGGGGCATGATCATTTAGATAATCGATGACGATAGTATTGAGGAAAGACACTTTGAAGTCGATGGATTTTGACTCAAAGAGCGCAGACCATTCAATGGCATCGAGGTCAGCCAGATAGGTCTGCTCATTGAAGTTTCCAAAGTTCCGTTTTGTGAATTCGGAATGATGTTCCTCTGATGTTTTGTGACTAAGTGATACCCAGATGCAATCGTGTCCTGAGGGAGGTAGTGGTTGTTGATCAAAGTCCGTTATCTTGCTCTCTTTGTCAACGATACAATGATCAATCGAAATATTTGTTTTTTTCTGTATGATGCGTTGGATTATAGGGATCGAGAAACAAGTCGTTGGTCGTTACGAATTGTGCCAGGAATCGATTGGCATATGAGGATACGCCCATATTAAGGTTGAAGTCGCACATAACTACTAAGTTGTTGTGTAACGGTTCTCACAAAATGTTTTGAATGGAGAGAGTCCCTTCGCTTTTGGGGGTCTATACACTACTGCGACTAGAATTTTTGATACCTCCCCACTACTTATTTCGAGGAAGATATATTTAGCACCGTTCATAGATAGCGCTGACGATGATAAAGCTACTTTGGCTTTCAATGAGTTATGGAGGTATATCGCAACGCCCCCACCGATGCGGTCCAGCCTGTCACGTCTGTAGATGGAGTAGTCATGTAATTCAACCACTTTGTCGGGTATTTCAGGTGTGAGCCATGTCTCAGAGACGCAGATAACGCGGTACTGAAGTCGTGAGAAGAATTCTCTTCTAAATTCTATTCTAAAGAAGTCAAGGTAGTCTTTGGCTAGTAGCGATTTACAGTTGACGTGCGCTATACGGAGGTTTTCATTGGGGTTAGATGATAGAGTGGCCATTATGAGTACTCGATCAGACGGACCTTTTCCTCGAGACGCCGCTTTAATATAGGACATTTCTTACCGTCGAAGGCGGAGTGCCTATCATCCATTTTTGCCGATTTGCAGTTCGCGCAACAAGGCTGACTTGATTTGTTCCTGCATTCCCGCATCTCATGACAGTTGGCAGCAATGTGCCCAAAACCCGTGCATTTGTAGCATTGTAGTATTCTAACGTAGTCTTCGATGGGAAAGGAGTTCCAGCCAACGGAGACCCTTCCCTTGTTTAGAAGGATGTTGCGTACCTTAGCGGTTACTTCGACGACAACGTTTCTGTTTTGGCGCTTCTCGCGCGGCTCGAAGGTGTAGACAACTTTGACGGAGTTTTCCGACTCTTCAGGCGCATTCGTACTCCAGATTTGTTTCACCAGCTCAGTCGGCTCTAAGTCGAGCGGAACGAATCGTACGAGCATTCTCGGTTTCAAACCAAGGTCTTCTCTGATCTCAAGCCCTGCGTTATTAAGCGCTCGGAGCGACTTCAGTTTTTCTAGGTCAACCGCGTCAACCTCCATCCTGATACCCTTATCGCTTGCCCTTTTTACGTTTACTACTTTCATGACAGCGTCGGCTGGATTAATGGCTTTAAAAACTGCTGCTTTTGTTGCAACGGAGTTGTAGAAGTTGCTTGCTTTACTTGGTTGCGGACCGATGTATAGATTTTTGACTCTTGGGACCAGTGCCGATCGGCCGTTTGTGATTTTTATACAGTCCTTAGCCAAGTGGGTCACGACGTTGTCATATGTATGGCGGTTCCCTTGGCTGGCCTTACACTTCTCTGCGCATTTCTCAGCAACTGAGTTGAGAGCCGTTTTAAGGGCTGTTTGAACCTCGTGCTTGACGGAGTTCTTGATGGAGTTGGTGGCCTTCAGTGTCGATGCTGTCCATATGTTCGTGCAGAACTTCCATTGTAAGCTGTCTCCGCTCCATGGCGTTTTTACTGAAAAATAGTTCAGCTGTGAGAGATTGGACTCCTTTCTTAACGCTCGATTTTAAAGCTTCGATCTCTTTTTCCGAGTACGGAAGGGAGAGGACTGTAGGCTCCTCGTACAGTGACTCATCATCACTGAGGTCAAAGGCCCTTCTTATAGTTAGTCGATGGTTGAACTTATCGACTAGATGCGGGGTGGCGCTGCAACGTGATTGCCTTGTCAGCTGAGTCCGATGATCAATGGGTCGATGATACACTCACACATGCCTACGGTGTTAGATCGAAAAGTGAGGGTATCCTGCTAACGGAAGACTTTTCACTCGTTCCTCTGGATTATGCGAGTGGCCCTTGCTGCGATGAATGGTTACACGCGTGAAAAGCAATACGGTTCATGATTCAGATCTGAAACAAAACGCCCGTAGGCAGCGGGAAGCAGAAGCAAGCGAAAACTGTGCGGAGCGAAATTGACAGATGATCACGATACTCACTTACCCACACGAGAGAGAGAGAGTACGATGATGATGATGATGATGATGATGATGATGATGATGATGATGATGATGATTGATTTTTATTAAGCCCTGGAGAACTATGGGGCTATTGTTGATATTCATTATAATATTGTACTTAGTATTATATTAAAGATATAATATAAAGATAAAGATATATTAAATATAGAGAAGACTATAGAAAAGACTATAGAAAGATAACGATATACATAAAGTAAGTGTCTGCTGCGGAGAATACATAAAGATCAACCGGGGATACTAACAGTAATGCAAATAACATAAAAATATAATGAAAATGAAATAAAAATTAACAACGTCAGTAAAAACGATAAGAATTCGGAACATTCATGGATAGGCTGAGATACGCAGTTCTACAGTTAGACGGCTGTAGTTTTGGTAAATGAGAATAACTTTTCAGCACCATCATAATGACTACATCCAGCCAGGTATCACAGTACGATGTATGAAATATAGCTTCAGATGGTACATGGAATAGTGATTGAGTTATCACCAGATCAGTTTGAGTTTGCGATTCGTAATTTCGTAGTTTTCTAAGCGCGAATTACTATTAAGGTCACCCATTATAATAATATAATAATATTTATTTTTTTAAATTATTTAGTGTCGCATTAACAGCTAGGGTTATTAGCGACGCCACATTTACATTTTGCGCATTGTGTTTATTATTTATGTGTAAAAAAAGAAAGAAACATAAATATATACAGGGTGCGCCAGAGAAACTTACTTATTTGAAAGGTCAATAAAAACAAAAGTACTTCAATTATTGGTTTAAATTTTTTTTTATTTGAGAATACAATATCCCAATTTTTTTTTCATGCAGTCTTGAAAATGACATCGGATAAATGGCGACCCCCATTGCGCATACACTGATGAAGTCGATTTTTGAAATTCGTATCCACTCTTTGCAGCATATCAATCGGTATGTTGGCAATGGCGTCGCGAATGTTGTTCTTGAGGTGTGCTATGGTCCGTGGTCGATCGACATAAACCAGAGATTTCAAATAACCCCATAAAAAGAAATCGCATGGAGTCAAATCTGGAGAGCGTGCCGGCCATTGGAGATCGCCTCTGAGAGAGATGAGGCGGTCGGGGAAATGTTGTCGCAACAAATTCATTGAGTCTCGTGCTGTGTGTGCTGTGGCTCCATCTTGCTGAAACCACACGTTCCTAACGTTCATTTCTTCGAGTCTTGGAAGAAAACATTCCTCGATCATGTTCCTGTAACGAGCTCCATTCACGGTAACTGCGCGTTCGTTTTCTTCAAAAAAATAAGGACCAATTATTCCTATTACCGACATCGCACACCAGACAGTAACTCGCTCACAATTAAGTGGCTTCTGGTGAAGCTCACGTGGATTTACACCACACCAATAACGCATGTTTTGCTTGTTGACGCAGCCGGAAATGTGGAAGTGAGCCTCGTCACTGAAAAAAACGACCGCGTCTTCAGGCAGGTTGTCAACCAGCATTTCACATGCATTTTGACGGGCAACAAAATCGCGTTCAGTTAATTATTGCACAACAGCCAATTTATAGGGACGAAATTGAAGGTCTTCATGGAGAATTCTTCGAACAGTGGTGTCAGAAATTCCCATAGCAGCTGCGTGTTTGCGAGCCGAACGCCGGGGAGAACGCACAACTGACTGCCTCACTCTTTCGACATTTTCCGGAGTTCTGATGGTCCGTTGAAGTCCATTTCTGGGTTTAGCGACACTTCCACACTCCCGAAATGAGTTAACCCACGACAGAATCGAATTACGGCCAGGAACGAGTCTGTGAGGAGGAATTTCAAAGCGAGCGCGGAAGGCACGTTGCGTAGCAACAAGTGAGCGACCGTTAGAAAAGAAGCTCTCGACTGCGAAGGCCCGCTGCTCTCTAGACCAGAGCATGATGGCAACTGACTGGAGGGAGAAACAAACTTGGGAACTTCCCCTCCAGATGCGCCCCCTCTCGCCCCTCTACCCGCCCAACTTACCGCGCGGGAATTTTTTCAAATAAGTAAGTTTCTCTGGCGCACCCTGTATAAAGGTATTACAATTTTTCGTATAAATTGATAGTCTTGGTGAATTATATGGTTTTGGCAGATTTGTCTTGTTCTTTACGCAGCGACGAGAGGAGGTATAAGTTTTTTCGTTCATTTCGAAATTTGAGGCATTCAATAATAAGGTATTGTACAGAGATCTCAGAGTTGCATAGGTCGCACCGTTTGGCCGGGGATCGGTCAAATAGGTGGACATGAGTGATGTTGGAGTGTCCTATTCGCAGTCGGGTTATTACGCTTTGGTCTTTCCTTCTTGAGAAGTTCGGTGTTTTCTTGAGTGGGGACTTGAGAGCCAGAGATCATTCAATCGGGCGTGTATAACTTGTTGATCCCGTGTTTAAGTTCTTGAAGAGAAATCGGAATTTTATCTAAGCAGTTTTTTGCGTCGGTTGTAGCAGTTCTTGCTGCAGTGTCGGCTTTCTCATTACCATCGATGCCCTGATGGGCTGGAATCCAGACCACGGTTATGGATATGTCGTTTTTCGTCAGATTTGTTATTGTTACCTGGATCTCTTGTATCATAGGGTTCAAATTGAATTTGTTGTCTATAACTTTCAATGTCGACATGGAGTCACTGAAAAATGCTATTGGCGATAGTCTGAACTCTTCAATTATAGTTAGAGCTTGGAGAAGTACATACGCTTTGCATGAGAATATTGAAAAGTGCGGGTGGAGTTTAAAAAGAAGTGCGATGTCTTCCATCGCAATCTCACAACCACGGTTATCGTCAAGTATGGACCCATCGGTGTAGAGCCTTAAATGATTTGCATATTTAGCGGAGATAGTCTCTTGGAATATGTGCTGAAAGTGAGCAGTCGTTGTAGATTTTTTGTTTGCTACTGACGTATGAATATCGAGGTCAGCGATTGGGCGTTGGGGCTCCCACGGTGGAAGGGGGTGGATTTTCCTTTCAGAGACTATCGGCATTTTGAAGTTCAGCTCAGTCAATATCTGTTCGCGTCTCATTTGGAGCGGTCGAGGTAGACTAGGCCGATTATCGTAATGTTCCGGAGATCCCCATGTTTGTGGTTCCCGTAAGATGGAAGAAATTACTTGTCCCATTCTTCTCAGGTGGATCGGTGGCTCGTTGGCTTCTGCTAGGACACTAGAGTTTGGGCTTGATCTGAAGGCTCCAATTGATAGCCGGATCGCGGTAGTCTGGATAGGACTTTGAAGCAAGTTGAGAACATGGTCAGAGGGCAACCCGTATATATTGGCTTCATAATCAAGTTTAGAACGGATGGTTGCTTTATACGTGGTGAGAAGCGTGTATCTATCAGCTCCCCAATTTTTGGAGCAGAGAGCTTTCATTAAGCCCAGTCTTTTTCGACATTGAGATTTTAGGAGTTTTATATACGGTGCCCAAGATAGAGTCGTATTGACGGTCAGGCCAAGGCCTTTTAGTGTGTTGCATCTTTGAAGTTTTGAGTTGTCGACGAAGACTTCTATTTGGGGGGTGTTCTCAGGCAGAGGTTTGGCGAACACCATGAATTGGGTTTTCGTTTTCGAGAATTTCATGCCTGATTTGTTAGACCAAGCGACCAGATTATTGAGAGTTCCTTGGAGAATTTCCTGAGTCGTTGGGATGTTTTTTCCAGAGCACATGGATTAGGTCGTTATGGTTAGGTCGTCGGCAAAAAGGAGGCCTTTCGCAGGAGTATCGATCGAGCTGAGAATGTCATTAATAGCGGGCAGGAATAGGGTGACACTTATTACCGATCTTTGAGGGAGGCCATTTTCGATCGCAGTTTCTGTCGACAGGTGGTTTTTCAGGCGGACTTCGACCTTTCTATTAGCGAGGAAATTTTTTATGAATGCAATAATGTGACCTTGTAGGGTTTTTTTTTTAAATAAAGTGTTGATAACACGTTGTTTACAGATAATTTCATAAGCTTTCTCTATGTCCATCGAAACGGCAATTACGTGGAGGTTATTTAAAAATGCGTTGCAAATGTAACCTTTCATTTGGGTCAAATGGTCCGTTGTCGATCGGAACTGCCTAAAACCGCTCTGGAGTGGGGACAGCCAATGGTTTTTTTTTCAATCGTCCATTTCAGACGTCTAGTCACCAATTTTTCTAGAAGCTTGCATAAGTTGCATCAGCGTAATCGGCCAGTAGTTGTTTGGACACGCGGGATCCTTCCCTGGTTTCGGGATTGGAATTACCATGGCAAGCTTCCATGATTGCGAAAAGGTGTCGGTCGTCCATATTCGGTTGTACATTTTGAGGATTAGTCCTTTTGCGGGAAGATTTTTTATGAGGATGATTGGTATTCCGTCTGGTCCCGGACTAGAGTTCTTGCAGATGGAGAGAGCTGATTTAAGTTCTTCTTCGGTGAACAGCGAGTTTATGGGGTCATCGGTCTCATGGTCTCTATCGGCTCTTAATTGTGACGGTGCCTGGGATTTTTTTCCTCATTGTTTCTAAATTTGACGAGATCGGACTATAGTTAACATCACTAGAGTTCAGTGCGAGCGTGTTTGCCAAAAGGTCAGCCATATCCTTTGGGTTGGATACGGAGTTTCCGTCAGGGTCACCGAGAACAGTGGAGCAGCTTGTTCGTCTCTGACCTCGCACACAATTTAGTCCTTGCCAAATATCCTTTTCTGTAGTATTACTGTTTAGGGAACCAACGAAGGTACGCCAGGATTCCTTTTTGCTAGATTTAACGATTGTCCTAGATATAGCTCTCAGTTTTTTGTGTTCAATTTTCGATTCTTCGGATCTATGTCGTTTGTATATGTTAAAGACCCGTTGCGATGCCTGTATAGCCTCTTCACCTTTTTTATTCTACCAAGGTACCTTTTTATCATTTCCATTATGTTTTTTCTTTTTTATTGCAACATCAGCGGCATTGCGGATTCGAGTCGTAAAAAGGCGAGCAGATCTTCTACACAGAGTTTGCCTTGAGATTCTAGAAATTCGATATCATTAAGGTTTTTATTTATTTGGTCGGCGAAAAGTGACCAATTTGCAGAGCTGAACTTCTAAGTGGAAGGGGGTGTGGAGAGAAGATTTGTCGGTTTTATTTTTGTTACAGTTCAGGTAGAGCGGAAACTGGTCGCTGTAGTGGATATTATTGTTAACTGACCACACAATCTCGTCTGCGATATTCACCGAGCATATGTTCAGGTCGATATGGCTCGTGATCCAGAGGAGCAGGTGAAGTGAGTGGGCTCATTTTCATTTAGCAACACCAACTCGGGGGTGTCCAACGATTTTTCTACCAGCTTTCCTCTTTGGTCCGTTTTAAAAAAGCCCCATAGACCATTATGACTATAAAAGTGGCCGACAATAATTAAGGGTATTGAGAGTTGCCGAGATAAATTTTCGAGATCCCTTGGGTCAAGGTTCATACTGTTGGACAGATATATATTGCAGACCGACGTTTTGTGAGGAATGGAGACCGATACTGCCACCCCTTCGAGATTAGTCACGATCGGGATTTCGTCACAGGGAACGCTGTCATTGACTAAGTTGTCGCTGTCGCGACGCCACCAATGGCGTAATTGGAGGTTGCGCCTCTCATTGAGGCGCAGTGGTAATTCTTGAAGTTGGTCTCTTGTAGGCAGATTATTGTCGGAGAATGGTCTTTTTGGAGTAGTTGAGGAATTTTCGTCTGGCGTAAAAGCCGTTGAGATTCTATTGCAAGCGACTCATCGTTCCTATTCTAGATCGTCTGTCCAAATCGCGTCGGGATGGTCGTCGTCGATCAATGACATCGAAGATGTCCTCGGTTTCGATTGAGATACTGGTTCTAATTTATTAGAACCGCTATTTCCCTTTCGATGAAGAGATCCGACGGTGGCTCGATTGGTTCTTCTGTCCCAAGCGACTTCCGGTTCCTCTTAACGCGAGCTTTCGCTTTAACTGAGACTTAAAGTGAAGCTTAACGTGAGTGAAACGTTTAACTGAGAGACGCTGGCTGCTTCGGAAGAAGTAGGATCCAATGCGCTCGAAAGCGAGTGTTCTGGGTTTGTTTGGAGCAGGGTTGCGAAATTTGTAATAAAAATGTAACGCATTATTCAATACTTTTATAATGGGTAATGAAAAAATATTCATTACCCATTTTGGGTACATTACATTTAGTAATGTAAAAAATTTATATTTCTCATTACATCGGATTTTGTAATGTAAAAAATTTCCATTACCCATTACATTGGATTTTGTAATGTAAACAATTTCCATTACCCATTATTTTACATGTTGTAATGTAAAAAATTTTCATTACCCATTACATTGGATTTTGTAATGTAAAACATTTTCATTGCCCATTACAATGGAATGAGTAATGGCATTTTTTTACATTACAAAATCCAATGTAATGAGTAATGGAATTTTTACATTACTTTTTCGCGTTGAGAGGGGGAGAGAGAGATTGATTGATTGATTGATTGTGTTTAATTTGCCCAAGCAAGCTAAAGGGCAATGCGTTATAAGCTCGTAGAAACAGAGTTCAGATTACAGAGAAGTAAGGATTTATGACAATTTTTCGCGGCAAGCGCGATTACGATTACTTAAAAAACTACTTACAAACTAAAATTTACATTTCGAATTCAGCTAGACGGTTACATAGTCCAGTACACAGCTAAGAAGCCCGACGTTCAGATTCAAGCAAGTGAGAATATAAGCGATTTTCAAAGACTGCGAGGGATTGCGATGAGGTAATAGAGGTTGGGAGAGAATGCCAGAAATCCGCTGCGGATAATTGGAAAGACTTATGAAAAACGGCGGTGCGGTGGATGGGTATGTGGAAAATGGGGACCGTAGGGGGTGATACGAGAGGCCTTTGGGAGGAGCGGAGAGACTGGTCGGCATGTGGTAAAAGTTCAGAAAGATATCTAGGAGAATCGAGGTATAATATTGGATAGGCGCTGATGCCCAGAAAATCCAGTCTACGGATCTTTAGTTGCCATTGAAGTTGATGACGGTAAGGGGTGATGGGCTCATTGCGTCTAAGATTGTAAATAAAGCGAATGCAGTAGTTAAGAAGCCTCTGGAGTTTGGTATTGAGTTCGTCAGTAAGATCGTGAAAGACTAGGCAGCAGTAGTCCAGGTGGAGGAAGATCAGGGTGGAAACAAGTTTGGTTCTGAGATCTACGGAGAGGGAGTTTTTGTGGTATTTAAGTTTGTGGAGACAGAAGTGAACTTTCTGAAAGATGGGAGCAATCTGTTTACGCCATGAGAGGTTCGATGCGATGTAGACGCCAAGGTTTATTGACTCGGTTACATATGGAATGACTACGTTGATTGACGAGATGGGAGAGCAAGTGCGTAAGTCTAAACTGAGTACGGTGGCATTGCTACCAATAATTGAAGCTTTTGATTTGCTGGCATTTAACGACAGGCCATTTGTGAGGGCATACTCCGATATGACGTTGACGTCGTGAGTAATCATGGCAATCGCTGCATTTAGTTCCGAGGGGCGAGAGTGGAGGTAAATTTGTGTATCATCTGCGAATGCCATCCTATTAGAGTACCTCAGGTTGGCACCGACGTACTCGAATAGAGTACCTTGGTGTCGAGAGAGAGAGAGGATGGATGTATAGATTGATGAATGGATATATAGATAGATGGATGGGTGGATAGATGGATGGATGAAGGGATGGATGAATGAATGAATGAATGGATGGATGGATGGATGGATGGATAGATAGATAGATGGATGGATAGATTGATGAATGGATATATAGATAGATGGATAGATGGATGAATGAATGAATGGATGGATGGATGGATGGATGGATGGATGGATGGATGGATGGATAGATGGCCGGATGGATGGATGAATAGATGGATGTATGGATCGACGGATCGATGGATGGATCGATAGATGAATGGATGGATAGATGGCAGGCTGGATGGATAGATGATGTATGTATAGATGGATGGATAGATGATGTATGTATAGATGATGTATGTGTAGATGGATGGATAGATGGATGTACTATATAGATGAATGGATGGATGGACAGATGAGGAGATGTACTAGGGCGGTTCTAACGGCGGGATCTCAGGGGAGAGCGGGGCGGCGGGGTCCAGCGCGAGGAAGCCAAGTGCCTTGCGGCGGGGGGGGGGGGGGGGGGGGTCCAGCGTGGGGACGTGACGTCATGCCATGGGTCTCTGTGGAGGGGAGGTAGCCATGTGGTCCGAAGAGCGACTGTCGGGAGTGGGAAGCCGCTGTCGACGAGTGTTTTGTGGGGGCGGGGGTAAGGTAGCGGTGAGTGAACGTTGAAAACCCATAAATCTCCTAATTTATTATAGACATGAAAAAGATTAGCATCGATGCAGTGTTTTTCTTTCTACACTATTTAGTCCGTGTGAAAATAAAACTCACACACACACACGATATGTGCATGTAATGGCCATATATGGGTAGGAAAATTTTGTTCATTTGAAGCGAAACATGAAGGGGATGGCTTTTTTTCCTCAACTATCCCTGTGGGGTAGGCATCTGCTGTACAGAAAAGTGTGCACTCGTGGAGGTGAAAGCTGGCCAGGCTCGCCAATCATTGACTTTCGCGATCTCTTCAAAACAGCTTCTATGTCATGGAGACTGAACTGACGTATTATACAGAGCATCATAGAGTTTTCAATATATATTGCTGCGTGTTCCAGTATGTATGAAGTCTGTCACGAATCATAGGGCTCTTCGCAGAGCAACATCAAACCTATTCAAGTGACACTTGAAGCTTTACAATATCTACCAAACCAGCCATTTTCTTAAGGCATTTTTTTTCTACGTCGACGTTCGGAGCCACCCTCCGAGCATAGGGAACATTTTGAAAAAATAACATTCCGCTCAAGTAATGTCTTGACTATCCGAAACACATATACGAAAACCAGGTATTTATTAAAATTTGTTTTGCCTTTTATTTGTATTTATTTCATTTTGATTTTATTTATTTATTTATTTATTCATTTTTTTTGCTCCCGTTGAACCCCGACCGGCTTGTTCTGTGTATGAATTCATTTTTCATGCTTTCCGCGATAAAATATATCAACGTGATATTAAAAAACTCTGGTGGAGGTGATTCTATTACATTTTCCGAGCTAGAAGGGAACGACAAAAATATTTTCTGATGGGAGACCGTTTTTAATCATCTCATCACTTTGAATGAAGCAGTGAGTTAACATATCTCTCTGGAAAGACTTTTCAACTCGTTAATATGGATAACAACAATCAATCATCAGAAGAAATCTTGCACAACCAAGCCACGCTCCTAAGTTTGATCGACGACGTTGCTGTGTGGAGGCAACAGATCGTCGAGTTCATCGATGTACTGAAGACGCAAAGCCGAATTAAGCACCAACAATTATCAACTAAACATCAATAGTCATTGATAGGCAAAATACCGCATCTGGAAGGATTGAAGTATTCCATGTACAGGCATTTTATATGCATGGGTGTAGGACACAGCGGTGATGGGTTAATGTGGCGAGAACTCGACTTGAACGCGTGATGGTTTATACTTAAACCCCGGCTCGATGAAGTTCAACAACGTGGAAGTGGTTGAGCTTTACGAAAAATACGTAATCTTACAATAAATCTGAATAAGTATAAATCAATACGCGTTGAATGTTATATCCCATTGCCACGGGAAATAATGATTATGAGGGCTGCAATTAATGTGCAATCAAGAGATAATACACGTTTCGCATGGGTGACAGTCACAGCTTTATACCCAGCTGAACGAAACAGTGACCACGGATCTTCTTACATGCATTATTCAACGGTATTGAATCTATCGAATATTGGATTCCCAGTAACTATAGGTTGTTTCCTTTGCAACGCTCAGTCGAAGCAGATGGCGGCGCACGCTTGGGGTAGGTCGACGGAACGAAGCGGTTGACACGGAGAATTCTCTATTCTTACTCCTTTTTATTCATTATACAGTTTTGTCCGCCGAGTTATTATTCTAATCCGCAGGTGGGGCGTTTGGGGATTCGCTCCAAAGGAGTGACGGCTGAGTTCTTGTGCGTCTTATGCCCGGCAGAAGGGCGAGAGGTGGGTCGACCGAAAGGACCTTTGATGATGGTGGCGGGATCGATGGTTCCCACTCGCTGCCCGAAGACGTTTGCGATCCTTGGTCGATGACCGATGATCGGGTCGTCTCGGAGGTCTGAGTTCCTCTGTGGACTCGCGAGCACCGTTGAGTCTGTGTCCCCACCGTACCTTTCGGAGAGCTGGATAGGGGGGAGAGCAGTGGTGGCCCTGCGTCAGTCCAGCGAGGGGACGTGTATCGTCGCACCCTCTCGTCCCAGATGGCGAGGGAGTCTCGTGGCGGTCGGGCGAGGAATCCCCGCTGAATTGAGATTGTCTCCTTCAGGGAGAGGGGCTTCCACGTTATCTCGTTGTTTGATGGCGCCTCCTGCTGGTTGCGTTTGTATTTTGGCTGCTGCATGGGTATGTGGTCAGCGTGAAAATAAGCGAGGACAGCTGCAAGAATGTCTTGCCGAGGGCTCTGAGCGTAGTAATGATACTCGTGCTCTTGCCAGCTTGTCCCTGCTCTTCGGGGTCTCGCGGCGCTCAGTAGATGAGTACTGCGTTAGAACCGCTCTAGTAAGAGCGGTTCTAACGCAGGGATCTCAGGGGGGGGGGGGGGGCGGGGCGGCGGGGTCCAGCGCGGGGAAGCCAAGTGCCTGGTGGAGGGGGGGTCCAGCGCGGGGACGTGACGTCAGGGCTCTCTGTGGAGGAGGTAGCCATGTGGTCCGAAGAGCGACTGTCGGGAGGGGGAAGCCGCTGTCGACGAGTGTTTTGTGGGGGCGGGGGTCAGGTAGTGGTGAGTGAACGTTGAAAACCCATAAATCTCCTAATTTATTATAGACATAAAAAAGATTAGCATCGATGCAGTGTTTTTCTTTCTACACTATTTAGTCCGTGTGAAAATAAAACTCACACACACACGATGTGTGCATGTAATGGTCATATATGGGTAGGAAAATTTCGTTAATGCGAAGCGATACATGAAAGGGACGGCTTTTCAAAGCCGTTTATTTATGTGATGCAGGTGTGATGCGCTTGGTTTCATTTCCGAAATCTTTAAAATGTTTGTATGCGTGTCCACTCCTGTCACGCGAGGTCTTCGTTCCCATTCCATGTTAAGATGTCGCATGTAAGTCCGCCGAATCTCGCTGACTCTTGACACAGCTCTTAACAAGTCAGGGTTGAAGCATTTTTTTTACATTCATAGCCATTCACAATGTGAATTTTTTTATAGCTCGAATATTGAAAACATAGATGAAAACAACGTATTTTTTGGACAAACTATCAACTTTAGGGATCTATCGTCTTTAGCCTCGATGGACCACTTGAGCAGAGCTGCAGGACCCCATAAAATAAATCTTTTCGCTCGATGCATCCCAATTTGTTATTTTTGTCTCGTTTCCCTCGGTCAATGTATACCAGCGCGTTATCGAAAAATCTGTAGGGGTCTGCTGTCCAGAAAAGGGGTACTCCACGGTCGAGGTGAAATCTAGGCAGACTCATCAAGCATTGATTTTTATGATCTCCAGACATTTTCGGATTACCATGTATGCGCAACTTGCCTCCAAAACATAGATGAATACGACGTATTTTCGTGGAAAAAAACATTAACTTTAGGGGTCTATCGTCGAAAGCCTTTGAGGCCAATGGACCACTTGATCACAGCTGCCGGACCCATAAAATACATCTTTTAACCCGATGCATCCCGACTTGTTTTCTATGTCGTTTTTTCCTCAGACAATCTTTCCCCATACAGACAATCTAACACCATATCGGAAAAAGTCCGGTTTTTCCCCCGAGATATAGGGAAAGCCGAAATTTTTCTTCCGAACGGGGAGCCATTTTTTTATTATCTGCTTCGCTCCAAACTGGCCACACTTTGAACGAAGCAGTCAGTCAGCTAACATCGCGGAAGTCGTCTCCAACTTATTACTATGGATAACAACATTGAACAAAGCTTGCACGATCAAGCGGCGCTTTTAAGTTCATTCGAAGATTTTACTGCGTGGGAGCAACGGTGCGTCGAGTTAATCGAAATGCTAGAAACGCAAAGCCGAACTAAGCGCCCGCGCTTGGGAATTGGACATCAACAGTCACTGATAGCCCAAATAGCGCGTCTGGAACGATTGAAGAATTCTGTATGCAGCCGTTTTATACACACGGGTGCAGGGCATGGTGATCATGGATTAATCTGGCGTGAGATTGACACATCATTCAAGAGTCGAATATCGACTGGTTCTGTAATCAATCGCAGTCACATGGAGCCGAAACAATTTCTTAATGATGCTCGGGCCCTAGTGCTTCAACATGTACAAAACATTATCTGCAAGCACACCAGTATCAAAGTTAATACGGTGTTGAATGGTGAATTCGCGAGTGGAGATAAACATGCTAATAAAAGTGTCAACACGCGAAACTGTGAACTCTTTAACACGAGCGATTTGAATGAGTGGTATGAACAGCGGGTTATTGAGCCCACTTTAACCTCACTCCACGAATTTCAAGAACGAGACAGTGGCTGGGCTCTACGGAAAATACTTAACCTCACGATAAATGTGAATAAGTATAATCCGATGCGTGCTGGGTGCTCCATATTATTACCGCGGGAAATAATGTTGAAGAGGGCTGTGGGTAACATCAAATCCAACGATAACGCATGTTTCGCGTGGTCGCTGCTCTATACCCAGCCGAACGAGACAGTGCCCGTCCATCTTCTTATCCGCATTATTCGACTGTACTGAATCTCCAGGATATCGAATTCCCGGTGACGATGCATGAAATTAAAAAATTTGAATTTAATGACCATGTATCGATCAACGTATATACCACCACCACCAAAAAGGACATCGTTCCAATACGCGTGACTCAAAATAAAAAGGAAAAGCATATCAATTTGCTGTATATGCAAAATACTGAGGACAACAATGTGGGGTACTTCGTATGGATTAAGAATCTGTCGAGAGTCGTGAGGGCACGACTAACCAAAATGGAGCATAAAAAATATATCTTTGATCGGTATGTAGTTACATACCGATCAAAGTATGTAAGTATACCGATATATATATATATATACACACACACACACACACACACATATATATATATATATATATATATATATATATATATATATATATATATATATATATATATATATATATATATATATATATATATATATATATATATATATATATATATATAATTATATATGCTTGACGAATTAAACAAAACAATTTTTTTTGCAGCTGTTTGCACTACTTCGGTTCCGAGGAAAAATTGCAATTGCACGAGGACGATTGTGGGGCGATAAACGACTGTGCAATTCGACTACCAAACGACACCAATAAGTGGCTCCAGTTCAGCAACTTTAGCCGGAAAGAGCGACATCCTTTCATCGTGTATGCTGATTTGGAGTGTGTGCTGACAAATACCGATGGGGAGAACCTGGCGAAAGATATGTATCAACATCATGAAGTATTTAGCATCGGATACTATGTGCCTTGTTCGTATGACGATTCATTATCTTCATATCACTCGCGTCGTAGTGCTGATTGTGTATCGTGGTTAGTCAAAGAACTAAAAAATCTAGCACTGCGGATAAAAGAAATTTTCTGCGACAACGTGCCAATGGTATATTTAACACCGAGTGAGTGGGCTAGTTTTCGAGCAGCGACTCAATGTCACATATGTAAGAAACCATTTGCGCAAGAAGATGTACGCGTTCGAGATCATTGCCATCTGACTGGACGCTATAGAGGCCCTGCCCATTCCAACTGTAACTTAAATTACAAGCAGTCATTTTTCATTCCTGTAGTTTTCCTCAATTTATCCGGCTATGATGCGCATTTTATAATCAAGGAAGTAGCCACAGCGTTCGAAGGAAGAACCAATGTGCTTCCAATTACAAAGGAGAAATACATCTCCTTCACGAAACATGTTGAAGTTAAAGACGATTCAAAACATAGGATCCAATTGCGCTTCATCGATTCGTACAAATTCCTCAACACCAGTCTCGACAAATTAGCCTCATTTTTGACCGAGGACAAACTCAACATTTTACGCATGCAATTCCCAACGCTATCGACAGACGATTTCAATTTGCTGACGCGAAAAGGGGTCTTCCCTTATGAATAGATTGATGACGTGACCAAGCTAGACGACACTTGCCTACCACCACGCGACGCATTTTATAGTTCCCTGACAGATGCTACAGTATGTGAGAGCGAGTACGTACATGCTGAGAAAGTTTGGGAGCGGTTCTCCATTCGAACGCTGGGTGACTATAGTGATGTGTACTTGAAGACAGATGTCTTGTTATTAGCTGATATTTTCGAAAACTTTCGAAATACGTGCATTGAGAGCTATGGCCTGGATCCCGCGTATTACTACACATTGCCGGGGTATTCCTGGAATGCAATGTTAAAACACTCGAATGTCAAGTTTGACATTCGAGTACGCGGTGGTCTCAGTCAATGCTCAAACCGATATGCTCACGCTAATAATAAGTACATGGAGTCGATTGATCCATCGAAAGCATCATCATACTTGATGTATTTTGACGTCAACGATTTGTATGGATGGGCAATGTGTCAACCCTTGCCATATGCAGATTTTCGATGGGTCAACGACGTGTCCAAGTTTGATCCTTTATCCATCGCGCTAGATTCACCTACAGGCTACATCCTTGAGGTCGACTTGGAATATCCCCAATCTCTACATGATGCGCACAAAGACCTACCGTTTTGCCCAAAACACGAAAAACCACCGGGTAAGCAGCAGGAAAAGCTACTAGCAACCGTCAGCGATAAAAAACGCTACATCATACACTACTGAAATTTACAACAATGTTTACGTCATGGACTTTACCTCACGAAAATCCATAGGGTTTACAATTCACGCAATCCCCATGGCTACGTTCATATATCGAGTTGAATACTCAGTTTCGAACGCTGGCCAAAATCGATTTTGAAAAGAATTTATTCAAATTAATGAATAATGCGGTGTTTGGCAAAACGATGGAGAATGTGCGCAATCATGTAGATGTAAAGCTTTTGACAAAATGGGAGGGCAGGTATGGCGCGGAGACAATGATTGGGAAGCCAAACTTCCACAGCCGAAGCGTTTTTTCCGAAAACCTCGTTGCCGTACAATTGCGCAATCTCGAGGTGAAGTTCAACAAGCCGATATATGTGGGTATGTGCATACTCGACATATCCAAAACGTGCTTGTATGGATTTCATCACGAGTATATCGTACCATTGTATCGGAATAAATGTAAAGTGATGTATACCGATACAGATGGACTCATATATGCCATTGAGAGCGAAGATGTATATGCAGACATGAAGTGCGACATTGAAAAATTTGATACGAGCGATTATTCAGCGGACAATAGGTATGATATGCCGCTTGTCAATAAGAAGGTACCCGGTCTCATGAAAGACGAATGCAATGGTGCAATTATGACCGAGTTCATTGGACTTCGATCGAAAATGTATGCGACACGTGTTGAGGGTAAGAAGGGTACTAAAAAAGTTAAAGGTGTCAAGAGCAGTGTTGTGGCTAGCACAATCGCGTTTGACGATTATGCCCGATGCTTGAAGGAAGACATTGAAATGATGCGTAGTCAAACGTGTATTCGATCGAAGTTGCACAAGGTCTACACCATTCGTGAGACGAAAATCGCTCTAAGTCCTCATGATGATAAGCGGTATATCATACCTGGGACCTCTGACACCCTACCATGGGGGCATTTCAGAATACCGTCGTGAAAAGTTTTGTAATTTTTTTTTCCCACAACCTTGATGTAAAGTTGTGTATACTTTGTGAATATTGATGTATAAAACTCGTGAAAATTATGTATATATTTTGTTCACTCGATGGTAAAATTATGTTTATTGTATATATTTAATTGTGCAAGAATAAATTTATTATACTCCGTAAATAAAGAAGCGGACTTTTTATAATCACATGTGTTCATTCACTCTATCCATCTCCTCACGTTCCACGAAAAAGGGTGACGGCGAGAAGCGGGGAAGCAAGCCTGCTGTGGAGTCGGTCGGAGACCTTGAAGGGATGCGGGGACGACCAGCAGGTCGAGAGTCATAAAACATCCATATTTTTCCATTTTCTTTATTATCTACTACAAATCGGATTTACTTATCCAACTATGGTGGCTATTGTCGAAACCTAACCACTTTACAAACATCCGATTACCACGCTTCTTCAACACTGCTTCGATGAGATAGATATCGGGGTGCTTGACCCTGAGAAGCTCTTGTTCGTAGAAACCACCGGCGATCGGTTCATTTTTATGGTCCTTCAAGTGGTACGTCACGGGATGAGTTTTTTTTCACATGATAGAATGTAAATATTTCTGTTGTCCAGTTTGGGGTGTAACCCTTTTCGAAAATAGTCTTAAATTTGCTGATTCTCACTATATCAACAACGTCGAATTTCGGTTGTCTTTGTATTGGAGGCTTATTAAAAATCTGCTGCAATTGCTTCTCAATTTCCGCGTTGACATTTCTCGGCTTCATCTTAATGGTGCGATGTACCGAATCGTTATACTCGGCTACTAGATTATCAACAATATCGATCCACTTATAATTACCACGAAGACTAAATTGCATCCACATCTTATTTTTCAATGTACGATTGAAACGCTCGCAAATTGATGGCTTCAGGTTACTATATGTTGAATACACGTGAATATTGTACTTTTTCATGAGGGCCTTAAAGTCACAATTGTAGAATTATTTTCCCTGATCGACGTGTAAGTTCTGCGGTATGCGTCCCTTAACGATTATCGACATCATTGCGGCTGCTGCATCTTTGCCATTCTTACTCAGCATTGGCATGGCCCAGGCGAATTTTGAGAATGTATCGATGACGGTGAGAAGAAATTTGTGTTTGGAGTTTTGACGCGCGTATGATGACATATTGTCGAGATCGGCTTGCCAGGTTTCGTCCAAGCCACGGATGTCCACATGCCGACGCGGATAGTTTCGTCGAGCAGGCTTATGTAGCTCCAGCACGAGAGCACCCCTTTTTTCGTTCATTTTCCAGTCCACTCCGTCGTGCATCCAATTCAGCAATGACGTTTGAATTACGAATCACTAAATCTTGTAGAGTTTTGACATCGGCCTCGAGAGTCTTTGCAATGTCCCGTATCGTAGCTTCAAGTCCATGAACCAACAACTGACTACTCTCATTCATTTCTTTGCGTATGTTCTTAATGATAGTTCGAGATTTCTTTTGTAACGCACTTAGAGTGATGGCGTCATCTTCTCCTTCCGGATATGCAATGTTACACAATCGTTTCTGCCCCAAGTCATAATGACCATCTGCGGTAATTCTAAAGCCAATCCCAGGTCGACCTGGAGGACCTTGCTTACTGTGGAGTACACTCCTACTTGAATGCCGTCCAAACACATCGACACTCATCATGAGAATGCGTAAATTCTCCGATGTTGAGTAAATAAATGATTTCAGCTTCACTCAATTCCTCGATAATCGATATAATTTCATTCGCATGGGCCGAATTTCCGGCTGCTTGTAATGCCAAGAGTAAACGAAGACGGTCTACTAGCTCGTTTGGATTGTCCTAATAAATATAGTCCGATTGTGTGTTTTTTCTAGCTAGCTTATACTTTGGCATACCCTGTCCCACATGATGATCAACTATATTTGCAATATATGTGTTAAATTTGTGGCTGGTGTTACGTCGTATAGCCTCACTAGGCTTATAAAATTTTTTGTGCGCATTCGTCGAGATTACAATCTTTTCATAGTTTTTCAAATCGTCCGGCGTGAGAGTTTCGACATTAGGCACTTTTTTAAACAACAGCTCTGTTAATCTAAGAGTTTTCGCATAACTCGCATCTCCCACGCGAATATGTTGAGCGTCGAAAATTATCGGAGAATTACCAATCTTTAATTTGTTGCTTGCGAGATTCCGTACACCATATAATACATCCAAGCTTGCGTTTCTATTTGTTTGTAATAGCAGAACATATTCACGGATCAATTCATCGACATTTTGCGAGTCATCATCATCATCCTCATATATTAATTTAAACGAATCTTGGGTTTCACTGTTGAAGGAATCTTGTGCCTCGTTCTTCAATTGATGTTTCGCACCATTTAACGCATCTCCTTCTTCAACATCATCACTCACTTTTTCATTCTTAATTTCCTCCTTCACCACCTCACCGTTTTTATATGACACCAATTTCTCCAATGGTCTCACGATAGGCTTTTATATGACACACGATAGGTGTCATATGACATAGGCACGATAGGCACGATAGGTTTTTATATGACACCAATTTCTCCAATGGTCTCACATCTTGCATTCTCTGCTCATCGTTATCTCTTCCAATTTTCATCATCCGATGCTTTCGTCTGATTGCATCGCTCGCCTTGGCAATTTCATGCGATACATCTGTTTCTCGCAACAGTTGTTCGCTCTTCATGTTGTCAGTGCCACGGCATGCACAATACTGTATTTTCAACTCCCAGCGATGAGTCATTTATCAATGGTTAGAAAATAATCAAAACCCTGTCTATATCGACCTTCGTTAATATCGCTATCCTTATCAATCATGACAAATGCATACTTGTCGGAATTCCAGCATTTCACGCACATGTTTTTAAAGCACGTATAAGTCATATCCGTATTAACATGATCGTTGTAGACGTGTTTGAAATTCATATCGTCCTGCTTGAAAAGCACCACGAAATTTGCATTATCTCTTACGAGATGTTTGAGGATACGAGTGTACGTCTGACAAAGATAAAAACTGTCAACAATCTCGTGTCTTCCCATGGAAAAGAAGGCCCGAACATTATCCTGCTTTTCGCATGCTATATCATCAAAGATGAATATAGAGTTGGATCGTGCATCACTTGGTGCTATCACTTGTTCATGCGCCTCGAATGGATGATATTCAACTCCACTCACAGGTTCCAGTAATTGTTCGAGCAACTTATACTTTGGCTGCTTCAACGATTTGGAATACAAGTAAATGTTCTCAAATCTCAAACCATTCGGATAGATGATGAGAGTGAGGAACGCGTTGGTTTTCCCACAATTCGATGCACCGCAAAACAGTGCACGTATGCTATCCGGCAATCAATTCCCATGACGTTTTTGTTTCTTCTTCCTCCCTCCGTCTTCGACAAACGCGTCGAAATTTATCACGGGGAGTCCACCTCCGATAGTTTGCTTCTTGGCCGTCATCTCACACACGACTAACGATGAAATCATATAAATAGGATTCTTATAGGGATTCTCAATCAGTCGCATATTGTCTTTAGACATGATCGTGCATGGCAAGAGCGGTAAAGGTTTAGTCAACCGCCTAATCAACAAACTCCCCGTTGAACTACATCTCCCTGGGTATCAGTATTGTGGACCAGGCACAAAGTTGGTCAAGCGCCTTGCTCGTGGTGATCCGGGCATTAACCCATTGGATGCGGCTTGCAAACAACACGATATTGCGTATTCGAAAAATCCGGATAATCTTGAGGCGAGACATTTGGCGGATAAAGTGTTGGCTGAACAGGCTGGGCAACGTGTTACCGCGAGAGACGCTAGTATCGGTAAAAAAGCCAGTGCTTGGGGTGTGGAAAATATTATGACGACATAGAGAAAATTTGGTATGGGCATGAAGGCCCGTAAGGGTGGCGTTTGTTTGAAAAAGATAATTGGCGCTGCAAAGAAAACAATGATTCAAAGTAATGAGCGCATAAGATTATTAAATCAGCTCTAAAGGGTGCTCGTGCAGCTGTAAAGATGCAAGGTGCTAAATTACGCACACCTCGGGTTCTACCTGTACCCCATAAAATTGGTGGTTTATGGCCCTTCCTCGTGCTCATTTTTGCTGATCTTAGCGCTGCGGGTGCTTTGTCGGGTGGTGCGGCTAGTATAGCTAAAGCCGTAAATGCTGCTCAAACAGCTAAACGTGAATTGGATGAAAGTAAGCGTCATAATGGGGCAATTGATGCAATTGTATTAGGTCGGGGTCTACATCTGAAACCATATAAGCAAGGATTGGGCCTTCATATCAAGCCAAAAAACTAGAAGTTACGCTATCTCACCGACCCCTCACCGACCGCGACCTACTTAAATATGCAAAAATCATAAAGATTCCACATTTTCGCGGAGTTTACATGCGCGACACATTGCCTGCGAGCGGACCTCTCAAATGTGAAGCAGCAATTGTAAATTTGGATGAAAATGCCGGTCCTGGAACGCACTGGGTTGCTTACAAAAAGACTGGATGGAAAGTCATGTACTTTGATAGTTTCGGCAATCTTCCACCACCATCCGAACTCATGAGATATTTTCGTGTTGGTAGCGTAAATTATAATTATAAGGGATATCAGGAATATGATACGATTGAATGTGGGCATTTGTGTCTCAAATTTCTTTGTCGACAATTGCAGCACAAAGACAAGTATACACTATATATAGGGGGAAAATGATGTGGGAAATTCAGTTGTTAATTGACCAGCATCATGGACGAAAGTTTAACATTGACCATATCTGGCTCATCGTCCATACTCGAGGCGCAATACTTTCCCCCCATCGAACTCTCGCCACACAAAAATTATACTCTCGGTCTCGTGGAATTGTTAACCTTCAACTCTATTCCCAATATCGACGTTGACCACGATAAACTTTACGTGGGAGATGAGGTGTTGACGATACCTACGGGCAGTTATGAAATAGAGGATATTGAGACGTTCGTACAAGCAGAGCTCTCACGTAAAAACATCAAAATCAGCATTAAACCCAATAATAATACGCTACGCAGTGAGATCGAGTGTGATCGTGATGTAAATTTTGAGCCGGAAGATTCTATTCGGCATCTACTAGGCTTCACCACACGCAAATTGAAAGCCAATAAGAGGCACGAATCGGACCTTCCTTTGGCCATTCTCAAAGAGAACGCCTTACGCGTTGAATGTAACATTACCGCTGGCGCCTATATTAATGTACAAAAAGTACACACAATTCACGAATTTTTTCCATCTGTGCCACCGGGCTATAAGATCATTGGAGTTCCCTCCCACGTAATTTATCTGCCAATCACGAGCCGAACGATTGACGCGATACCGCTTCGCATAGTGGATCAGGACGGTGATTTGGTAAATTTCCACGGTGAAGTGATCACCATACGCCTGCATATAAAGTCGTGATAGGTATAGTTTTCAATAGATCTTCCAATAACAATAAACGACCATGGATAAAAACAATCAGTCATCGGCCAGCGCCCAAAGTGCTAACACCTCAAAACGTGCTACTCTTGAAGAGTTTGGGTCTCAAAGTGCGTGGCGAAAGCGCGTAAAAACTTATTTAGTCTGTGCTCTGTGCATCTGTTGCGTGAAATGGAGGAAGAAATTGTAAACATTCAGGCGCCCGTGGTCTTTGATGAATCCATCATCCATTGTGAGATTCATGCTCATCAGCCATATGCATCTTCAACCTTCAATAACAGCGATGAAATCCGTATTGCCATCCAACATCAAGACATCTCCATCCTGCCAAGCAAGAGTTCTCTACACATATGTGGGAAATTATCCAAGCGCGATGGGACGCCGACCGCTGCTACAAGTCTCGTCAACAATGCTATTTGTCATTTGTTTGAGGAAGTGCGATATGAATTAAATGCCATAGAAATCGATCGTAATAAGAATGTTGGCATTACGAGTGTAATTAAGGGATATTCATCTCTCTCACCGGCCAAAAGTTCTATGCTCGAGAACACTGGATGGCTTGATGTAGAAGAGACGAAGCAGATTGTAGATGTATCGGGAAGCTTTGATGTGTGCATTCCGCTCAGCGTGCTCCTCGGGTTTGCCGAAGATTATCGTAAAATTGTCGTAAATGCCAAGCACGAGTTGATCCTCACGAGATCAAAGACCGACGACCACGCCATTGTACAAACAGCGCCCGAAGACTACAAACTCGTATTGCATAAAATAGAATGGCTCGAGCCGTATGTAACAGTCTCCGATCAGCGAAAAATTCAACTATTAACGTTTCTCGCCAAAGACGCACCAATCTCCATGAGTTTCCGAACATGGGAACTGTATAAATATCCATTGCTGCCTGCGACCTCTAAGCACGTATGGTCTGTGAAAACCTCGAATCAGCTGGAGAAGCCACGTTATGTCATACTCGCGCTGCAGACGGGACGGAAAAATAAGAAGCAACAAAATGCGAGCCACTTTGATCATTGTAACCTGACGTTAAACTTTACCTCAACTCTCAATGTTATCCATATGGAAATTTAAATTTGAACATTGATCCAAATCAATACGCTCTACTCTACGAGATGTACGCAAACTTTCAACCGATCTATTACAACAAAGAGGCTGAACCATGGCTAAGCAGGATTGAATTTTTAGGAAAAGCGCCCCTCGTTGTCATTGACTGCTCAAAGCAAAACGATTCTCTCAAGTCCGGCCCTGTTGACGTGCGCCTTGAGTTCGAATTGAAAAATAATATTCCGCCACAAACTTCAGCATACTGCATGATCCTCCATGATCGTATTGTTGAGTACAATCCAATCAGCGGTGGAGTTAAAAAATTGGTATAAAATCATGCCGACAATTCGCGTCCACGTCAGTCAACATGGAGCTTATCGTCGATGTACAGGGCTTCAAGAGCCCCATCAACAAATTTGTCCTAAAGGAGATGTCCATCATCAAACTCCACGACAAGGATGCTGAACCGCTGACGCTCGCCTTCGACGCACCATTGGCATGGGACTCTTTACCGGCCAAGTACAAAATGACAAACAAGTGGTTGGAACGAAATTTCCATGGAATACGATGGGATCACAGCGGCATACCATACGAGGCAGCTAGAAAGGCAATTCGAGAAATCTTGCAAGGAGCCCCCACTATCTATGCGAAGGGATTCGAGAAATCCGCATGGCTATCAAGATTCACGGATCCCACGACAAACGTCATCGGTTTGGAGACTCTGCACTGTCCATCGCTGCAAAAGTTGCCGAAAATCACAAACTCGAAATGCCCTCATCATTCCTTCAACACGAAATACAACTGCGCCCATGATAATGTAAAATCGCTGAAAAGCTGGGTAAGTGTATACGAAGCGTTGTGTGAGCGAGGGATTTCTTTTAAATGAATAAAAAACATTTCGATGGAAATATATACCATTACTATTCTTCTTTTATTTTACGACGAAAATTGTTTTGCATTTATCCTTCTCATACATTTCGATAAAACAGTTTTTTTACATACATTTTTACATAGTCAAACACTTCAAACGTCGAAACGATGGTGAGACGACTGTCATCTGGACGGCTGTTCCACTCAACGATGCTGCCCAAACGAATTTGCTCTTTTTCACCGTACTCGAAGACGATGGAACTTGACGCTGATGTATTTTCCACAACTGCATGTAGAATTTACTCTTACGCGCCAGTCGCAGCATACTCTCGATGATGCAGACAGCCGTTCGACGATGGTGTTCCAACGAATTTCGTATTTTTCCACCATGTGTTCTCAGACTTGGAAAAAGTATATGCTGTTGTATTTTCCACCTTTGTATGTCATCCAGAGACGATGATCACGTGCCGCTTGTCGCATTCGCTCGAACGTTTCCAAATCTTCATCGAAGGCCTTCACAAGTCGCGCTGGTAAGAAGACAGTGAATTCATCCGCGATGTCCGCGAGGTAGCGTTTCCCGAACTTGGTTTGTACGGCCCTTATGTCGGAGATTCGATGATCCGAGTGAACGCGAAGTTCTGACATTTTGTTCGTTGGAAGGAATTCCGCCATCACGCTGACTTTGTTGATACTCGAGAGATCCATTTTCCCCGCACTTTCAAAGTTCTTTTTGGAGAGATGTTGATGTTGCCGTGGAATGGTGCCGTCTGAACTTGGACTATGAAATTATAAGCTCCCTCATAGCCCTCCCACTTAAATTTTCAAACTTCTCCCCACTTTTCCAATCATAAAAAACAGGTTCAAACACTTTTGAAGAACCTCGTACGTGGAGAATTTCCCCCACGACATTTTTTCACACTCCCAAAAACGGGTTCAAACATGTTTGAAGAACCCCGTACGTGGAGAAGTTCCACAGCATTTTTCACATTCCCGACGTTGAGGTGGGGGGCCATCGATGTGATCTTTCATCTGTGGTGTATTATAATGCTCGAGACATGGAAGAAATGATATCACGTCACTTTCGTTCCGATGATGTTCTGGCAAACGATGCCACAATAAGCCAACATATTCACACCAATATTTTAGGAGCAAGACCTTTGGAACCTGTTCGAGCTCGTTTTTGGTCAAGTCCAGGGGGTGCTTGCCCGGATGCACTGCGTACATACTCGCACACCTGAACATCTCGACGTTATGTTTCGTAATGAAAACGAGTCCTCGATACATCGAAACATTTTTTTCCCGAGTGCAGCTGTGCTCCGGTGGCCCATCTGGGGTCAAAAACCCTTTGACGATAGGTCTCTAAAGTTTATAGTTTTTCCGAGAAATGCCGACTTGTCAGGACCTGTCTCGGGTGTCGGCGAGAGTCGTGACAGGAGTGGACACGCATACAAACATTTTAAAGATTTCGGAAACGAAACCAAGCGCATCACACCTGCATCACATAAATAAACAGCTTTGAAAAGCCGTCCCCTTCATGTATCGCTTCAAATTAACGAAATTTTCCAACCCATATATGGCCATTACATACACATATCGTGTGAGTGTGTGTGAGTTTTATTTTCACACGGACTAAATAGTGTAGAAAGAAAAACACTGCATCGATGCTAATCTTTTTTATGTCTATAATAAATTAGGAGATTTATGGGTTTTCAACGTTCACTCACCACTACCTGACCCCCGCCCCCACATAACACTCGTCGACGGCGGCTTCCCCCTCCCTACAGTCGCTCTTCGGACCACATGGCTACCCCCTCCACCGAGACCCCTGACGTCACGTCCCCGCGCTGGACCCCCCCGCCACCAGGCACTTGGCTTCCCCGCGCTGGACGCCGCCGCCCCGCTCCCCCCTGAGATCCCAGCGTTAGAACCGCTCTAGTACATCTACTGCGCTCCTTTTATTCCCGATCGTGTCGGGCTCCGGTTACGCGAGACTCGGGCGCGCTCTCCCTCTGCGCGCTCGCGGCGGAACTAGCGGCCGTACCAGAGTCGCGTGCGGGAGGTGTCGGGCAGGCGGCCTAGTTCCAGGCGCCCGGGAGTGGGGGGCTCGAGCGGTCCTGTGGAGGCCGTGTCTCGCTCAATAGGTAAAATAAAAAAATTGTGCTTCAAAACAATTTATCCATCAACGTGTATACCACCGAAGAAGACATTGCTCCGATACGCGTGGCTCAACATAAGAAGAAGAAGAAAAGCATATCAATGTGCTATACATACAAGATACCGAAGATAACAATGTATAACATATCACATAGAGAAATATCCTATCAAGCCTCGTGAGCGCAGAACAGAGGCAGCCACTAAAAATATATATATATTGAGACGTACAGGTCCGTTTCAGGCGCCATACCCCCACCACAAATTCAAACAAACCGACCCATTATGAGAGTAGGGGAGGGGGAATAATAAATCATAACAAGTGGAGAGGTACGACCTCTGAAAAACACAAGTTAACACAAAAACTGAAGGTCACAAAACAATAAGCGGAAGGGAAGACGAGTGAGAGAAGAAAAAACTGAAAATAAATAAAAACAGTAGAGAAAGGTAAAGTAAGGGAAATAAACAAAAACAGTAGAGATAGGTAAAAGTAAGGGAAGGGGAAAAGTCGTTGGAAAGAAAACAGAAAGTAACAAAAAAACAAAGGAAGCATACATTTATTTAAAACATGAAAAAAGGTTAACAATAAAGGGGATGATGGGTAATTGGTAAGGGAAGGGGAAAAGTAAACAATAAAATGTGGGTATAAAAGAGGAAGAAAGCTGGAGGAACGTCACTTCTTTTTCTTCCTTCGTGGATCGATAAGTACCGCTCAGCAAAGTACCTCTTTTAAGGGTGGAAAGCTGAGACAGGGAACCTTAAGAAACTTAAAAAGGAAGAATTATAACATACATTTTTTTAGTCAATAAAGGTGGAAACAAAGACAGGGATAAGAATAAGAAAAAGGAGCACTAAAAAATATTAAAAATAAACGAAGGAGGAATAAATTACGAAAGGAGAGATAGAAAATTAGTATTAGAAGAATAGAAAGTGCGAGGAGGTATCCGAAACACCAGGCGACAATACACACACACACTTACATACACCTGTAAAACGCGAAATATCTGCAAGGGCTCCCGTAAGTATCAGGAGAACCTTAAGGTCAGAGAGGCATCGAAATTCGAAACACCACACCGACACAACACACATAACAAGCGGTACATTATCATAAGCGGGTACGTGGCGCCATCCGACGGCGTCAGCCACAGTTAGAGTAATCGCGCGATAATCGATACGCTCACGGGGAGTAATTACAAGAAAGCGCGCCGTAGCGCGTCAGTGGAAAGCGCGCCGCGATCCACCGCGTCGTGAGTCGATAGAGTGGGGAGACCCAGGGATGGCGCGTAGCACGAGAGCGCGTTCGGCACCGCGCGCCACGAGCGACAATTGGAAGAGAGGGGATAGCGAGCCGTACCGAGATCAAGCGCGCCGCAATCGACACCGCGATATATTAAGACACACTAAATACAGTTTAGGAACACACACAACATACCACACTTGTACACAGTAAACTTTTAACATTATATCGAGTAAAAAATACTGAATAAATGTCATTTTATTACCAAATACCTCCAAAACAAAGAGTTTCAACTAATTTCTTCCCTGATCGAGTCCCAAACAAATAAAATTTATTGTAACAAATTCCGACCCGTTACAATATATGCTATCGGTGTGTGAAGTTAACAGAATTACTATACCGTCATATGTGCTAGACGAATTAAACAACAATTCAGTATTTCGCAGGTGTCTGCATTACTGTAGATCAACGGATAAACTACAATCACATGAGATCGATTATGGAGCAATAAAGCACTGCGCCATCCGACTATCAAATGATACCAATAAGTGGTTCCGAATCATCAACTCCAATCGGAAAGCAACACATCCATTCACTGTAGAAGCCTATTTGGAGTGTTTTTTTTACTAATTATCGAGAGAGTGTGCAAAGACTAATGGGAAGAACGTAGCAGAGGATATGTATCATTATCATGAAGCATTTACTATTGATTACCACATGTGTTTTTCATATGATGAATCGCTATCATAGTATCGACCACATCACAGCGCTGATTTCATATCATAGATCGTGACAGAACTGGAAAAACTAGTGCTGGGCATAAAATACATTTTCTACAAAAAATAATGCTCGTCATGAGTTAATTCTAATACCTTCACGCTATGGCAATAATTGTGCATTCAGTCATCATCAACCACTAGAGGTAGAAGTTGAATTACTCAAGATACAATGGCATATGCCCCACATAATATTAGATGAGATCAATAAATTATCATTACTTCGAACATTGGAAAGTGGGCGATACTTGAATATGAGTTTTCGCTCTTGGGATCTATACGACTGTCCATCGCTTCAAAGCACAACGAAACATTCATGGACCGTAAAAGCTGCCTCCCAACTAAAGAAACCAAAATATGTAATTGGTGCGGTGTAGAATGGTAAAAAGATAATGTATGGTAAAGGACATGATATTATTCACCGACTGCAAAATCACAAGTGCCAAACTTTATCTCAATTCAGCATTCTTTTCTCAAGATGATTCGAATTAGGACTTCAAAAAAGTTTCGACATTTTGTTCAATATATACTCTCGATTTTGTAAATACCATCGTGACTGCAACAGAGATCGTTCTTTACTAACCATCGCCAAGTTTTAATGTAACGGCCCTCCCACGGTTAATGATTCATCACATCAGAACGAGCCTTTAAAAAAATGCTACCGTAGATGTGTGAATAGAGTTCGAATGCAAAGAAGATTCACCACTGAATACAACTGCATATTGTTTTAATCTTACATGATCGCATTGTTGAATATTGTCCATTGACCGACATTATCCATAAAATCACATAGATCAGCAAAATCTGCGAGATACGAAGCATCATGGTTGATTCGCAATCATCATGGTCTAAAGTGGGCATATGGAAACGTTCCATATAGCATGGCTGAAGGTTCAATAACAGCTGTAGGTGAAGGTTCAACGGACGGCGATATGTGTCCTATCGTATATGTTAAGGGTCATGAAAAGCAAGAATGGCTAGCTTATATAATAAATATGAAAAATGAGCTATTTATTGAGTCGTTGAATGTAGACTTTGACGATATGGATGCCGCAAGTAAATCAGATAGAAGTTTTACTCTACGATGTGAAAAGCATAAAAACAGTTGTGCCGTTCAAAATGTATTTAAAATATTTAATTGGTGGCTGAATCATAAAGATTCATGCAAATAAAAGAAATGTAACATTATGTACTTTTTATTCTCCTCACCCCGTACTTAGTTATGTCCGCATCACCTGATATCGGATTGTGCAACTGAATACAATATTACTTTCGAATGTGAAACTCATTTTTTTTATATGGAATTTGATTGAAAATAAATTAATATAATCGCCCAATGATAATCGAAGACATTTATCAGTATACGTTCGTTAGATGTTCGTGAACCGGTTGTTGGAAGTTTGCGAGGCATTCGAAGATTTTCTATAGTCGTTCGTGAAACGTTCCATAGACTTCCGAAGACATTCATAAGACGTTCGAAGCCATTTAACAGACGTTAGAAAACATTCACAAGACGTTCGAAGACACGCTTGAAGGGTTCAAAGAGTTTCAAGAGACTTTCTACGATGCTCATGAGGCGTTTAAAGATGTTCGTGAGACATTCAAGAAAGTTTCGAAAATGTTCATAAGACGTTTGAAGACATTCATGCGAGGTGCGAAGACCTTCGGAGACGTTCGAAGACGTTCAAGAGGTCTGCGACGATATTTATAATACGTTTGAAGACATCGATGAGGGGTTCAAAGACGTTCAAAAGACTTTAAAAGACATTCACAAGGGGTTTTGAGACGTTCAAGAAAATTTCGAATACGTTCAAGAGACTTTCGACGACAGTCATAACACGTTTCAAGACATTCATGAGGGGTTCGAAGACGCTTAAGAGAGGCTTTCAAAGACATTCACGAGGGGTTTGTCCGAAACACATTCATAATACGTTTGAAAACATTCAAGAGACGTTCGAAAACATTCATAAGACGTTTGAATACACGCATAAGGGGTTCAAAGAGCTTCAAGAGACTTTCTACGACGATCATGAGACGTTTGAAGATGTTCGTGAGACATTCAAGAGACTTTCTAAAACGTTCATAAGAAGTTTGAAGACATTCATGAGAGGTGCGAAGACCTAAAGAGACTTTCGAAGACATTCAAGAGATCTTTGACAATATTTATAATACGATTGAAGACATCGATGAGGAGGTTTCAAAGCTTGAGAGATTTTCAAAGACATTCACGAGGGGTTTGTAGATGTTCAAGAAACTTTCGAATACGTTCAAGAGACTTTCGGAGACATTCATAATACGTTTGAAGACATTCATGGGGGGTTCGAGCACGCTTGAGAGACGTTCAAAGACATTCACGAGGGGTTCGAAGACGTTCAAGAGACTATCGACGACATTCATAAGGCGTTTGAAGACTTGCATGAGGCCTTCAAAGAGTTTCAAGAGACATTCAAAAGACTTTCGAAATCGTTCATAAGAAGTTTGAAGACATTTATGAGAGGTGCGAAGACCTTCAGGGACTTTCGAAGACATTCAAGAGATCTTTACCGGTATACATAATACGTTTGAAGACAGCGATGAGGGGTTCGACGACGTTTTAGAGACTTTCAAAGACATTCACGAGGGGTTTGAGGACGTGCAAGAAACTTTCAAATACGTTCAAGAGACTTTCGACGACATTCACAATACGTTTGAAGACATGCATGAGGCCTCCAAAGAATTTCAAGAGACTTTCTACGACGATCATGAGACGTATGAAAATCTTCGTGAGATATACAAAAGGCTTTCGAAAACGTTCATAAGAAGTTTGAAGACATTCATGAGAGGTGCGAAGACCTTCAGAGACTTTCGAAGACATTCAAGAGATCTTTAACGATATTTATAATACGTTTGACGACATCGATAGGGGGGTTCGACGACGTTATAGAGACTTTCAAAGACATTCACGAGGGGTTTGAAGATGTTCGAGAAACTTTGGAATACGTTCAAGAGACTTTCGACGACATTCATAATACGTTTGAAGACATTCATGGGGGGGTTCGAAGACGCTTGAGAGACTTTCGACGACATTCATAAGACGTTTGAAGACATGCATGTGGCCTTCAAAGAGTTTAGAGAGACTTTCTACGACGATCATGAGACGTGAGACAACATCCATCCAGCGGATGGATGGATGGATGGATGGATGTACTATATAGACGAATGGATGGATGGATGGATGAATGGATGGATGGATGTATAGATGGATGGATGGATGCATAGATGGATGGATGGATGGATGGATAGATAGATAGATGAATGGATCGATGGATCGATGGATAGAGGGATGGATCGATGGATCGATGGATGGATCCATAGATCGATGGATGGATGGATAAACAGATGGATGCGGAATCATTTGTGGGTAACAAACGCATCGATGAAAATGTTCATTTACTATCATGAAATATTGATTTGGAAATAACCAAAAAGTAGATACACGTTTTCTTAGACATCCTTGATATTTTGAGGAAAATAAGAGTTGCACCTCATTCTCTGACGAAAGGAGTACAACTTAAATTTGCCTTTCAATATAAAGCCTCTCCGAACAAAACGTGCAGCCGGAGTTTTACTAACCAGGCAACTGATTGAGTACCTTAAATGCAAAATATAAAAATGAAGTTCGACCAACTTCTAAGCATTGTTCGGTCCAAAAAATTCATTTGCATATATAACTTCGACTTTTTTCTATTATAATCTTTTGGAATTCGTTTGACCGTGATTATTTCATTAAGGGGTCTTCCCACTTCAGACGCTAAAAAATACTATTTTCATTAATTTTTTTATAGGTTTATATTATAGTTATTGATATAAACGTTGTTACACTTAATAAATGCACCTTCAAAATAAATTTAAAATAATTTGTTATGTATTTATGTAACCCAAACAAACTTTAACCGCGTTTTTCTCGAAACGACGTTTTCCGACGGCTTGTTGATAAAATCTTCGAAACTACTGAACCGCTCCTTATGAAATTTCAACCACATATTCTTTACAACTAAAGCTATAGCGCATATGAAGGATTTTAAAAATTTTGATATTTACTTTTTTTGCCAAAAACAGGGAGAAAAACCCGTTTTTTTCTTTTTTTCGGAAAATGTCCGCCATTTTGTTATGTTTGCATATCTCAAAAATCTTTCGATATGTGTTGTAGGCATTAACATATAGAATCTACAACCGTTTGATGCGTTTGTTTCGGATATCCATCTCCGACATTTCATCAACAGCACAAATCTACATTTTTTTAGGAATTTTTAAAAATTATCTACCTTTTTCGTCTATAAGTTGTGACTTCAGTAAATATATATTCTTTAAATGTATCTCGATAGAGCATTTACTAATTGTAACAACTTTTATATCAATATCTGTAATATAAACCTATTTAAAAAATCATAAAAATAGCCTTTTTTTAAACGTCTAAAGTGAGAAGACCGCTTAAATATATTTTTAATATAAGCGTAACGACAAAAATTATCAATTAAAAAGCACTGCCAAGTTAGCTCTAAAATGTTAATTTTCGATCACAGCGAAGTTTAATCGTAATGTAATTTAAAGTTTGACGGCAAAAAAATCAAGGAAAGTATTAAATAATTTCTGGTTTTTTTCTTTCCTTTCATTTTTCTCGAGAATGCTGATGAAAGTCGATTTTTTTTCCTCTTTACGTTTATGTGCCACATTGCGGCAAAAGTCGGGAATTTGAGCTATCCGCAGATGACATTCTCCCTCTCTCTTTCTTAAACGAATTCCAAAAGATTATAATGGAAAAAAGTCGAAGTTATATATGCAAATTAATTTTTTTCACCGAACAATGCTGAGAAATAGGTTAAACTTCATTTTTTTCATCTAAGGTGATCAATCAGTTGCCGGATCAGTTAAACACCGGCTGCACATTTTGTTCGGAGAGGCTTTATATTCAAAGGAAAATTTAAGTTGTACTCCTTTCGTCAGAGAATGAGGTGAAACTCTTTTTTTCCTCGAAATATCAAGGATGTCCAAGAAAAACGTGTATCTGCTTTTTGGTTATTTCCAAACCAATATTTGATTACATAATGAACATTTCCACCGATGTGTTTGTTACCTACAAATGATTCCGCATCCATCAATCCATCCGTCCGTCCGTCCGTCCGTCCGTCCATCCATCCAACCTCTCTCTCTCTCCCTCTCTCTCTTGCCCTGTCACCGCGAAAATGTAATGTAAACATTCCATGTGTGTGTGTGTGCGCGTGCGTGCGTGCGTGCGTGCGTGTCGGTGGGTGGGTGTGTGCGTGTGCGTGTGCGTGTGCGCGTGCGTGTGCGTGTGCGTGTGCGTGCGTGTGCGTGTGCGTGTGTGTGTGTGTGTGTGTGTGTGTGTGTGTGTGTGTGTATGTGTGTGTGTGTGAAAATTTTCCATTTATGGCTAGGAAAATTTTCGAGAGTGAGATAACGATAGTTCCCATATGGAAGGTGGCCCTTCATAGCCCATAAAATGCTTTATTGATTGCATGCAGCTGCAACGTTATTCCGAAACAAGTTTTAACCCGTCGAGGTTTCATTCCATAAGATTACGTCAAGATGTTCACATGTGCGAGTATGTACGCAGTGCATCCGGCCAAGCACCCCCTGGACTTGACCAAAAACGAGCTCGAACAGGTTCCAAAGGTCTTACTGCTAAAGTATTGTGGTAACTTTATTGATTTACTGTGGAATCGTTTGCCGGAGCATCATCGGAACGATAGTGAGGTGATATCGTATCTTCCATGCATGGAGCATTATATTACGCCACAGATGAAGGATCATATTGATGGTCCTCCACCCCAACGTTGGGACTGTGAAAAGTGTTGCGAGGGGGGAAATTCTCTACGTGCGAGGTTCTTCGAACGTGTTTGAACCTGTTACATATGTCTATGATTGGATAAGTGGGGAGAAGTTTTTAAAATCTGAGTGGAGGGGTTGCGAGGGAGTTTATGATTTCGTGGACCAAGCTCAGACTGCACTATTCCACCGCACCATCAACTTCTCCGAAAAGAACTTTGAAAAAGAGTGAAAATGGATCTGTCAAATATCAACACAGTCAGCCTGATGGCGGAATTCCTCCCAACGAAGAAGCTGTCAAAACTCCACGTCCATTCGGATCATCAAATCACGGACATGAGAGCTGTCCAGACCAAGTTTGGAAAACGCTACATCGTGGACGCTGCAAATGAGTTTGCCGTCTTCTTGCCAGCGCAGCTGGTAAAGGCCTTCGATCAAGATCTGAAAATGTTCGAGAGTATGCTGCAACTAGCGCGTAATGGTCAAGTAAAGCCATGAGCACTTCTCGAATCCCTTGGCATAGATCGTAGGAGCTCCTTCCAAGATACCTCGAATTGTCGTTCCAGCTGCCTCGTATGGTATGCCGCTGTGTTCCCATCGTATTCCATGATAATTGCGTTCCACCCACTTGTTTGTCATTTTGTACTTGGCCGGTAAAACGTCCCAGGCGAATGGTGCATCGAACAAGAATGTCAGCGGTTCAGCGTTCTTCTCATGGAGTTTGACGATGGACATCTCCTTTAAGACAAATTCGTTGACGGGTCTCTTGAACCCTTGCACGTCGACGATAAGATCCATGTGGACTGAAGTGGGCGTGGATCATTGGCATGATTTTATACCAATTTTTTAACCCCACCACTCATTGGATTGTACTCGACAATACGGTCATAGAGGATCATGCAGTACGCTGAAGTGTGCGGTGGAATATTGTTTTTCAATTCAAACTCGAAGCGCACATCAACAGGGCCGGACTTGAGCGAATCGTTTTGTTTTGAGCAGTCAATGACAACGAGGGGGGCTTTTTCTAAAAATTCCATCCTACTCAGCCATGGTCCAGCCTCTTTGCTGTAATAGGTCGGTTGAAATTTTGCATACATCTCGTAATGAAGAGCATGCTGATTTTTATCAATATTCAAATTGAAATTTCCCTATGGATAACATTGCGAGTTGAGGTTTAGTTTGACGTCGCTCAGGTAACAATGATCAAAGTGGCTCGCATTGTATTGTGTCTTATTTTTCCGTTCCGTCTGCAACGCGAGTATGACATATCGTAGCTTCTCCAGCTGATTCGAAGTTTTCACAGACCACACGTGCTTGGAGGTGGCAGGCAGCAATGGATATTCATTCAGTTCCCATGTTCGAAAACTCATGGAAATTGGTGCATCTCTGGCGAGAAACTTTAACAGTTGAATTTGTCGCTGATCCGAGACTGTCACATACGGCACGAGCCATTCTATTTTATGCAATACGAGTTTGTAGTCTTCGGGCGCTGTTTGTACAATGGCATTGTCATCGGTCTTTGATCTCGTGAGAATCAACTCGTGCTTGGCATTTACGACAGTTTTCCGATAATCTTCGGCAAATCCGAGGAGCATGCTGAGCGGTATACAGACATCACAGTTTCCCGAGACATCTACAATCTGCTTGGTCTCTTCGACATCGAGCCATCCAGTGTTCTCGAGCATAGAACTTTCGGCCGGTGAGAGAGATGAATATCCCTTAATTACACTCGTAATGCCGACATTCTTATTACGATCGATGTCTATGGAATTCAATTTATATCGCACTTCCTCAAACAAATGACTAATGGCATTGTTGACGAGACTTGTAGCAGTGGTTGGCCCCACCACGCTTGGATAATTTTCCACATATGTGTAGCCAGAGATGGGCGTGGGCCATTACCCACGTAATGAAATGACATATCTAATTAATAATTGCTTTTAGCGTTTGTAATGAAAAATCATTTAATTACAAATTATCTCGATCGTTGGTCATTCGAATTTATTCAATTACAAATTACTTCAAGCGTTTATAATTAGAAATTATTTAATTAAAAATTACTTCGAGCGTCTGTAATCAGAATTTATTTAATTACAAATTACTTCGAGCATTTGTAATTGAATTACTTTTGTAATTGAATTACTTTTGTAATTTAATTACATTTGTAATTTAATTACTTTTGTAATATAGACACCGGTGCGATGGTCTAGTGGTTAGGCGTGCTCGCCACTAAACCAGCGGACCGGGAGGTCCCGGGTTCGAATCCCAGTCGCGTACATTCCGTCGTGAAATGTTTTTCTTCGGCATTTCGCGGCAAAATAAGACTAGTTCCACGACTGGGGGGCAAACTCGATGACCGGCTGTATTGGTGTAGGTTTTCCGCAGTTTCCCTACACCCATGACAGAAATGTCATGATGAATATAATACAGAGGGGGAAGTCGACTGAGGCCGCAAGAGGGGCGAACAGTGAGAAAGATGGAGAAAAAAGGAGTAAACAGTAGAGGAGAGAAACGGGCACAATGAGGGGAAGAATAGGTAACAAACGCGATAACCGTGTACCTAAGGAAAAAAAAACTTTTGTAATTTAATTACATTTGTAATTAAATTACTTTTGTAATTTAACTATTTTATTAAAAATGTTAAGCATATAAAAGAGCAACATTTCAACAATACTTAGACAAAAGTTCATTCAAAAATTTGGGAAATTCAGCCAATGGGACCTGGTTTCCAAAAACCCCTAAAAAACCGGTGGACACGATTTCTCAACAACTAATGCACCGATCTTATTGAATTTTTTCACACTTCTTCAAAATAGCATTGACTAGTGATTCGACAAAGGATTTAAAAAAAAATGATATTTAAATTTTTGGCAGAGTCGTATGCAAAATAGTTCAATTTTTAGTACAATTTACACTACGTATAGCCTTGTAGAATTAGTAGGAATCTAAATTTTAAAAAATCTGCATTCAATTACTAGTCAATGCTATTTTGAAGAAGCGTGCAAAATTTCAATATGAGTCTTTGAGAAATTGTGTCCATCGTTTTTGAGGGGTATCCGGAAACGAGGTACCACCAGCTGAATTTTCTAAATTTTTGGATGAATTTTTTTTTTAAATATAGTTGGAATATTGCTCTTCTCTGTGCTTAGCATTTTGATTTAAAAAATCATATATTATATGTATTTTTTTAATAGAGACAATTTTTTGTTTTACTTCGAAACTCACGTAACCCCTGAATTTACTTTGTTATCATATTCCCACGTATGCTGTATCGATGATGTTCGGGCATGACGCAATTCGCGCCGGTACCGCGAGCATCGGGTCGGGGTTCGCGCTCTGCCGGTCGCGGCGCCACGCGATGGCCCTGTCACTCAAGGGCCTCTCATTTTTCGTAATCGGGAAACAGTACGCGCTCTGGCGTAATTGTCGCCACCACAAGGGGTAACACGCCTGACCAGCGACGGGACATGCGCGTAATCCATCACCTATCGATCGCCATTTTTGATCGGCGCTTCTTCATCGGGACGTGAGAGAACACGGTCACGCGCTCGGTCTCTCTTCTACTCGGGCCTATTATCTGTTTCCGCGACTACTTTCACCATCGGGTAACCTCCTTACAAACGCTTACAGTCCTCTTATTCTCCAAGTCGAGGAGAATCGGGCCACGGATATATTTTCCGGGCATCGTTGAGAACGAAAGATATTCGGGAAAATTGGTATCGCGCTTTTGCGTCGCGGCCATATCAGCTTTACACGCTCTCGTTGACCACGCGGTCAGCAAGAGTTCGAAGTCACTTGGGAATTCGTCAGGAAAACTCTTGTACACGGCGAGATTTACGACCTCGTCGTGTTCGAGATCGAGAGTTCGGGTCAATAAAATAATCGTAAATTTTGGGACAATTAAAAAATTGAGAATCCACACACACACACACACACACACACACACACACACGCACGCGCAGAAACACACCGTGATCATCGATTAATACGGATCAGGATCGCAGAAAGGACAAGGGGGTATCCCGAAATAACGAGAGCACCGAAATCTATGCAAAAAAGGGTCAGTCGAGTGTTCGCGGCACATCGCTCGATTAGACTATCGTAGACAGCTAGGTGGCGACATCGCACGCCAAGATCGAGGACCGGGCGATCAATTATCGACGCGCGATAATTCATCGGCAGAGAGCATCGATCACCGCGACGCGAAGGGCAGAGCTAGGGTAGGGGAATAGATCTCGACGCGTGACGAGAGAGAGCGCGCGCCTACGGCCCGTCGATTGCGAGTCCTAGCACCACGAGTGGAAGTGCGCCGCGACTCGACGCGCCCTAAGGGACATTTACAAAGGAAATCACCGTGTCGCCATAGGCCAAGCACCGATACCTATCGCGCCGCCACCGGAAGCGCGTCGCAAACTCAAGCAGACTGAAGCCCCAGATTTAGAAGAGAGGGGGTAACAAATATCGATCCATGATAAATGATCCCGCCCGACCTAATTGTACCATGCAAGTAATGGGTAATTGACTGACCGAGAAAAATATTGCGAAACGTACTATAGAACAACACAAACAACACATTACACTCATACATAGCGTTATTTTAAATTAAATCGAGCCATAAAAAACTGAATAAATCAAATTTTTTGTTAAAAAATACCCAAAACACCTGAGTTTATATTAATTTCTTCCCTGTTCGAGTCGCGACCCCATAAATTTATTTGTAACGAATTAAGACCCGTTACAATATATATATATATATATATATATATATATATATATATATATATATATATATATATATATATTATAACGGGTATCGCGTGTTAACGTAGGCGGAGGAAGGGGGAAGGGGAAATGAACACTGGTTCTACAAATCATAAATTGAAATATAATTTAATGAATGCAAAAGAAAAGAACGAGGCTCGATACAAAAAAAGAAGTTAAGTGATGAAGTACAAAAAAGGTAATGGAAGAAGACTCAATATAATTTTGAATAAATTCCGGAATGATAATAATTTTGAATCTAACTTGACGGGTTACTGGACACGCGAAGTCCCAACGCTAGTTCTCAACCCGTTTAATATTTTCTCTTTATAATTTCGTAAATTTATATTGGCCGCCAGCCTTTCTCGGGCAACGCGCTTAACGCGTACTCAATCTCGAAATAAACCGAAAAAAAACCAAACAAACACGGCCTTCGGCCGGCGAGCGCGAGACTCGATACTAATTGAAATGGGGACGTCTCAGGGTATCTGGGGGACGGACGGGGTTCTCGAACACAATGGCCACGTATCTTGGACCACGACTATTTTAAACTTAATTTTACAATGCTTGAATTAATGATGCACAAAACCCAGAAATCTCAAAATACTAATTGCGCGATTTTATCGCGCCGCGATTTATTCTCGGGGTATTGTTACTCGAGTCGGCCGACGGTCGTGCTGCACGAGGCGGCCGCGGCTACGCGCACGCAAGGGGGATTCCTCGAGGAACACCGGGGATCCGCCACTGACACCTTTTCACACTTTCTTCGCAAATAATTACGGCGCTAATTCTCGGGCTAATGCTCGAATCGCTCGCACTGACTCTAGAATTTGTTACCCTAATTTACACTTTATTAAGCGACGCGCACGGAAAAGGGACGTCGATCGGGAATGACGGGGGAGGGGTGAAGGGAACGAATTGACGATCGCCCGTGCGACCAATTTTCCCGAACGGATTTTTGCGGCTTTCGTTAGCCGCTCTTGCAAACGAAAAAAGAAAAAGGCGAACTTACAGTTTGCTGAAGAGTCTATTAAGATCGATCCTTATTTATCTCTCTCCGTTTCCTTTGCGCTCGAATTTCTCGCTTCTTACGATAACCTCGCTCGACCACGCACCAGGACTCGGTGCCGGTCCACGCCGGCTTCCTCGTCTCGCCCAATCCCGTACTAGACGACGGACCTCCTATCGATTTTTCGTCTCGATCGTCGTGGCTCGCCCTTTCGGTCGATCTCCTCGATACAATCTTTTCCCTCCCGAGTCGCGGAGCGCCACAGTCGGCACGGCGCTCGCCAGCCATACCGCGCGAGAGCTGCAGTCTCTCCTGACGCGCGGTAACTTTTTTTTCAAGGACCACATGGTGCTCAGAAACTCCCTGAGTAAACGGTAGGCCGGAGACTCGGGAGATGGCAGCCGGATGCCCTCGGGTGGCCAGTCCACTGTACGCGTAGTCGGGAGATGGCGCTACTGGATCTCGGAGTTGACGGCCGGGCCGACGTGGCTCCAGTCAACAGTCCGCGTCGTCGCGTAGCGATCGGGATAAGGGGGTGCGGGAAGGACGGGGGGGGGGGGGGGGGTAGTGTCGCGGCTCCTATACAAAGAAATCCTTAAAACTACCTTAAAATTAACATGTAATTTTTCCGATTAAGGGTGCGTGACGGAGACTAAGCCCGAGCGTGGTCACGCGGGCTTTTTCTCTATTTCCCTTGTGACGCAACGTCACTATATATATATATATATATATATATATATATATTGAGATGGAGAGATCCGTCTCACGCGCATGTACTGAGCAAAGGGTAATAATAGGTCAAGCGCGGCCGCGGCCGTCTCTATCTCTCGTGCCCATGTAGAGATTGACCGTTGGGCCTTGGACGGGCCTTGACAGTTAGCTTTTCTAGAATATTGGGCCGTGAGAATTTACCAATGAGGTGCCTTTGTAGAAATCATAAGAACGACCCGATATCGGCCAACAGAGCCAACAATTATTGGGCCAATGATTTAATTCATTGTAGCGGCAATGTTGGTGATAGCACTTGGCCCTATGTGGGCCCTCTTAAAGCGCCAATGTAGAAATTGACCACTGGCTCTATGATGGGCCTGCACAGTTGGTCTATCTAGAAGTTAGTCTATCTAGAATATTGGGCCATGAGTTTGTTTGGGTTTGTTTGAGTGCGTGATAAATATTCAACCTATATCGGGCCAATATCGGCCCGAGATTGGTCCTTATGGATACATATTTCATGGAATAACCTTGAAATAAATTGTGATTTGCGTATATGACTGGTTTTAAAATTGGCATATTTTACTTACTTATGTTGGTTATTTACAAATGCCAATAATAGGCCAAGACTTGATTACAAAAACTGAACTACAAAATATAGACGATTGATATATGACGTGCCAGTTATTTGCCTATTCTGGCACAATATACAGATAATGAATAACCCGAGGCTTAAATAAAATAAAAGCAGGTATGGTCTGACCCACTTAGCCAATAAAGGGCTTAGATTAATTAAATGTAATTTCCACTATTTTAGCATTAGCAGTTTCAAAATTGGCAAATTTCGATTAACTATCACCGCTGTTTATTGGTTTTAACAGATGGGCCCGGATAGGTTTTAGTAATGGGCTGATATTGTGCCAGTTCTCAATTTATAACGGAACAATAATGGGCCAATATTATTTCGCTTTTGTTGGCTTACACGATGGTCCCAATATTGGTCTGATCATAACATTGGGCAACTCATGGCAACCTCTACATGGGTAGGAGAAATTAGCTCGAAATGACACAAGTGGTGCCATCCCTCGGGGAAATCCCGAAATACGGGATAATGACAACAGAAAAAGAAAAAGAAATAGGAGAACATTAAAGCAATATTTATTGTAAAAAGGCGCTTGGGAAGGGGAAAGAATGAGCGGGAAACGAGGGGTATAAAAGGGCCTTCCTGAGGACAGGAAGGTACTTCTTGGTGGAAGTCCAACTCAGACGCAAGTCCGGAAACGAACATAGATCCAAGCTGAAAGAAGCAAAGATAATGTTTGGCAAAAGGATAAGCTGAAGGTGGGACAAAAAGAAATCAAGTCTTTGGCCATCTGATTAAGTACCCGAGTGTCTGGAGTAGCGTATATATCCAAGCTGAAGAAAGTAAGGAAAATATCCGTGAAAGGATGGGATCGGTACTGAAAAGAAAAGACAATAAAGAATAAGGAGCGAGGATCAGGGGCGAGAGGACGCCAACAAGCAAAATTAGAGAAGTTTCCAAAGTGGGAAATTAAAGCCGATAATTCTCAGCTGACCAAGCGCCTCGAAATAAATTATCGGTCTTTAAAACTCAACGGTGAAGGCAAGAAAAACAAGGAGCATTTCCCACGAGAGAAAGAGAGAAGGAAGGAAAACGAAAGGGTTAGCGGCCGAGCGAGGCCGAACGCGAAGATTCACAAATTTCAAATACACACATACACAAAGAGCATATGCGGTACACCTATAAACGAAATTGGAGCGAACGATATCGAGACACACACACAATCAAACTGTACATAAAACGAATTCGAAGCGAGCGGCACCAACAACACGTCTCGGTGACAGACGTCAAAGCGACAGTACAAAAATACGCAACTGCGGTGAAATGACATGTACAGGGTGATTCACATCTGATGTGCCTGATCGAGTAAAGGAATTACCAATAAAATTCGATTGTTTTTGCCAGATAAAAAAGGTGTCAATTAATTTACTCCCTAGTCGAGTCCCGAACCCAAATAAGTTTAATGTAATAAGCGGTTACCCGTTACATTTGGCGCCCAACGTGGGTCTTGACTATAGTAAAGAAAGACCGATCGCAAAAATGTTGCAACCAGAGGAGGAAATTTCACTCCTATGGGAATCGACAACGGCGGACGGATTACTAGGGGCCAAAAGAGTCAGAGCCCGTGAGAATATCGGGCGACTATCATAAATCGCACCAATTACAAACGACAATGCTCAAAACGACGGCACGTTCAACGTTAGGCCGAACACCACAGAAATAATGAAGGATGTGGATACCACGTTGAAATCCATTATCATAGGAATAAACAAATTAAGAGACGAACAACGGCAGGCGAGATCTACCACACAAGAAGAGATAAAAGCACACGACGATGTGTGTGCTGGAAGAAACCTACGAACGCAAGAAGAATTAACAAAGGCGTTACAAGAAGAAATGCAGCAAGCAGCAGCACGAACCGAGAGAAAAATCATTATCACCCAAAAGCTGACGGAGAAAAACCACGAGGAACTGAAAAAAAGAGCGAAGAAGAATGGAAGAAAATTGATGAGCATTTCCAACGCGCCATGGACGGTCTGAGCTCGTTCGCACAGACTTCGCAGAGCATGGGCAAGGCCATCAACGAAAATACTCGAAGAATTCATGAATGCGAGGACGCACTGAAACAACGAGGAAACGAATCCATCCAAAACATTACATGGAGCGGTGGTTTAAATACGAGTCAAATGTATGCGGCCAAACAAAAACCACCGATATTCAACGGCGATGGCAAAGAAAGACCGATGAGATTTCTCAAGGAATTCAAGGAATTTTGGCGATTCACTGGAGGAGGAGACCTTCATTACATGATAAGTGAATCCCTTCGAGAGGCTGCTAAAGACTGGTGGTGTGTGCTGGGTGAAGGAATTCAAACGATCCAAGAATTCGCCACAAAATTTAAGGGGAGATATTGGAGCCAAGAAATACAGGATAAAGTCCGTAGAAATTTGGAGTTCGGGGCCTATGAATGGGATGGCCACAAAAGACCCGGGCAGAATATGCCACCCGAATCTTCGGCAATGCGAAGGATCTCACTGAGAAAATGGAGGACGAACAAATTATTAAGAAACTTGCAAAACATTTTGATGAACAGATACGGATTGCAGTCAGGGTCAGTGGAATAAAAACCGTTGAGGATTTCCTAGAGCTCCTCGAAGGAACGGATGGTAATGGTCCATTAAACGGAAAGCGCGTGGCTCCGAGATTTGGAGGGGCGGTCTCCGAAGGATTCTCCCCGTTCAATCAGCCATGGAGCCAAAATAGGTTTTCAGGAAGCAAACAGTTTATGCCACAAAACACGCCCTAGGAAAGACCCGGAACACGGCCGCAACCGAGGTGACAGGAATAAAACCAATGGCAAAACTAAAGGTATCCCGGAAATTTTCCACTAAATCCTAATGACCCGACATGGAAAAACGACAGGATCGAAAAAGACAAGACAACGGGAAGACAACGGGAAGACAACGGGAGAGAGATCACGGTCAGAGGAAACCAACGGAACAGTTTCGGGAAACGAGTAATGGTTGCGCCCGTAATAGTGGCAAATAACTCCCAGAATATGCCACAAGGAGGCGCGACCAGCGATGATGAATTAACGAAGGAAGCATTGGAGGAAGCAAGGCAACGACAACACAAAAATAAAAAAAGGAAGAGAAAAATTAAAAGAAAAGAAACGACTTAAAGATGCCTCGGAGATAAAAATTGGGACGAGTGAGGAGGATCGGCAGGGCCCAAGGGAAACTGCCACAGTCCAGCCTGGATCTAAAGAATCTTCCCCGGAGAGGAATATAAAAAAAAAAGATGAAAGAAGAACAATCGATAGAACATTATAATATATACGCGAGTCCAAGAAAATTCCTGCAAGAAACTACCGAAAGGATAAGGCGGATATACCCTCGATGTGCCGAACTCATGATAACGTCGAAAGGTCAACAACTTAAAACGCTCATCGACAGTGGGAGCGAAATAACGTTTATATCAGAGGAAATCTACGAAAAAAATAAAGAGAACTTCAACGGATGCCCTGTGTTACTGGTGCGAAGTACAAATTTAAAAGGTGCATTCGGTGGGAACGCCGGAAAGGTACGCCTGCAAATCATGATCGAGGCCCAGATACATGGAAAAAGGAGCACTCCACGTATTCGTCCGAACCACGCTTCAGAGAGAGGCAATCCTGGGAATTGACGGGATGTTTGAGCTGCAAATGGTCGTGGACACGATTTTAGGAGAAATCCGGGTCGGAGAAATCTAAACGGCTATCTATGAAGGTGGCATATGGCAGATACAAAAAGTCCTTGAGAACATACAAATCAGTGAAATCCTGCACACGGAAGAGGAGGTAGTGAGGAGGTAGAAGGTCTAACCGAAGGGGAGGTCGACAAGAAACTACAAGAATGCTCCGAAATTTTGCCGGAAATCAAAACCAGCTTCAAAGAATTGATAAAAAAATACCAGGAGATATTTAGCAAGAACCCAGGACGAATGACCGAATACGTACACCGGTTGGAACTAAAAGATGCAGAACCATATGTGCATCGATCATACCCCGTGCCGATACAATACCGAATGAAAGTGAATGAGGAAATTCACAGAATGATAAGACATGGGGTGATCGAACGCGCCAGCAGCCGATACATAAATCCGTTAGTAACGGTGATAAAAAAGGATTGCTCAGTGAGACTATGTCTAGATGCAAGGCAGCTCAACAAATACCTAATTGAAGATCACGATGCGGCACCACCCACAGAGGAGATATTTCAACGATGCGGAGGAAAAAAAGTCATGTCCAGCTTAGATATGACAAGCAGTTTCTGGCAAATCCCGCTGGAAGAAGGATCAAGAAAATATACAGCATTCCTACATAAAGGAAAATGCTACCAGTTTGCAGTCACGCCTTTTGGGTTAAAAACGAGCACGGCCAGCCTAATTAAAGGACTCGACATTGTGTTACAGAGGCTAGGAAACTCGGTTGTCAATTTCGTAGATGACCTATTATGTCTATCGAAAGATCCCTGGGAAAACTTAGATCAACTGGCAAAAATATTCGAGAGAATCCGCCAGCACAGAATGACACTAAATTTAAAAAAGTCAACGTTTTTAAAAAAAAGAGGTGACGTTTCTAGGACACATCCTGAATATAGAAGGTTTGAAACCGCACCCTGAAAAAATAAAAGCGATCAAAGAATTTCCAAGACCTAAAAATATAAAACAACTCCGGGGATTCCTAGGTTTGGTGAATTTTTACACCAAATTTACACAACAACATGCGAAAGAAACGGTACCCTTATTGGAATTATTAAAAAAAGGGAAAAACGTGGGAGTGGGACACCACAAAAGAAAAAGCATTCGATAGAATAAGATGCTCATTTATCGATACAGATATGCTCCTACACCCTGACCCTGCAAAACCATACATATTAACAACGGACGCAAGCGATTACGCTCTCGGGGCGATTCTGAGTCAACGGGATGTACAAGGAAGAGAAGGGGTCGTGATGTTTGCAAGCCGCACTTTAAAGGGAGCCGAAATCGGGTATATGACGACGGAAAAGGAATTATTGGCCGTGGTATGGGCATTACAAAAATTCCGGACCTATTTGCTGGGAGCAAAAATCGAGGTCATAACCGACCATAAGGCCCTTACAGTTCTTAAGACATGTCGTTTTGCGGGAGACAGGCTCCTGAGATGGGCATTGTTAATACAAGACTACAATCTGGAAGTGGACCATTGCCCCGGGACAAAGAATAAGGTGGCAGACACCCTAAGCCGTCCACCGGAAGGAGTCGACCTGGACTCACCGGGAGGAAATATACTCACGACCTCCCTCGCAAAGGAACCGACCGCCAAATTAGTCCAAGATTTAGAGGCAGTAGGGGACTTACAGAAGCGACAGGAAAATTTAAAAGCAATCTGGGATCAATGCCAAATAGAAGGACAGGTATCGGATAATTGAAAAATGCTTTCAGAAGGCAACAAGAAACGGGATCTGGAAAGTCATACTACCAGAAGCCTTGATAGAGAACCTGGTGAGGGAATGCCACGAGATATACGGAAACCAAGGAGCAACAAAAAAATTTCGAATGCTACAGGAGGATTTTTCGTACCCGCATTTCGCTAGACAAATCCGCCAGATTATTATATATATAAGTATAAAAGAGCCTTCCTGAGGATAGGAAGGCACTTCTTGGTGAAACTCCAACTCAGACGCAAGTCCGGAAACGAACGTAGGTCCAAGCTGAAAGAAGCAAAGATAATATTTGGCAAAAGGATAAGCTGAGGGTGGGACAAAGAGAAATCAAGTCTTTGGCCATCTGATTAAGTACCCGAGTGTCTGGAGTAGCGCATATATCCAAGCTGAAGAAAGTAAGGAAAATATCCGTGAAAGGATGGGATCGGGACTGAAAAGAAAAGGCAATAAAGAATAAGGAGCGAGGATCGGGGGCGAAAGGACGCCAACAAGCAAAATTAGAGAAGTTTCCAAAGTGGGCAATTAAAGCCGAGAATGGCAGGATTACGATATCTGTGGCCCCCAATTCTGACCACGCAGTCTTCATATTTGACCGAAAATAAGACTTTTTTCAAGAGTGGTAAAAATCGACATTCGACCCTTAAGGGGGTGAAACGGAGGTTTCAAAGTTTATATGAGACAACTCATTTTTTGGTCAGATTTGCTCGAAACTGGGTATAAATACACTCCAATACAAATAATTACACATGTATTTGTTTGGTATATTTATGCCAACTGAAACAAACACAGTTAAGGGGCTGAAAAAGTACTACTTGACTGTCTACACACACCAAACACAGAGGAAAACATCTAGTGTTCTGTATCAAATCAATTTAGTAGGTTTCAAGTAAATCTGGTAAAAAAATACGTTTTCTCTTATCAACGTTAATACTCCCGTTTAACCCCCTTAAAGGGGTTAAACGGGACCGTTTAACCCCCTTAACTTAATAAATTGTTGAAATACGTGTTTAATTATTTGTATTTTAGTGTATTTATGCCAAGTTTCAAGTAAATCTGACAAAAAAATATGTTGTCTCATACAAACTTTTACCGTCCCGTTTAACTCTCTTAAGGGTCCACTTTTAGGAAATGCTGAAATACGTGTTCAATTATTTGTATTGTAGAGTATTTACGGCAAGTTTCAAGCATATCTGTCAAAAAAATATGATGTCCCATACAAACTTTAAAACCCCTGTATCAACCCCTTAAGGATCGAATTTCGATTTTTACCACTCTTCAAAAAAGTCTTATTTTGGGTCACATATGATGGCTGCGTGGTCAGAATTAGGGGCCACAGATACCGTAATATCCCCCCGAGAATTCTCAGCTTTGACCAAGCGTCTCGAAATAACATTCGGTCTTTAAAACTCAACGGTGAAGGTAAGAAAAACAAGGAGTATCCCCCACGAGAGAAAGAGAGAAGGAAGGAAAACAAAAGGGTTAGCGGCCGAGCGAGGCCGAACGCGAAGATTCACAAATTTCAAATACACACATATACAAAGAGCATATGCGGTACACCTATAAACGAAATTGGAGCGAACGATAGCGAGACACACACACATTCAAACTGTACATAAAACGAATTCGAAGCGAGCGGCACCGACAATACGTCTCGGTGACAGACGTCAAAGCGACAGTACAAAGATACGCAACTGCGATGAAATGAAATGTACAGGGTGATTCACATCTGATGTGCCTGATCGAGTAAAGGAATTCCCAATAAAATTCGATTCTTTTTGCCAGATAAAAAAAGGCCTCAATTAATTTACTCCCTAGTCGAGTCCCGAACCCAAATAAATTTAATGTAATAAGGGGTTATCCGTTACAATATATATATATATATATATATATATATATATATATATATATATATATATATATTGTAACGGGTCTTAATTCGTTACAAATAAATTTATAGGTTCGGGACTCGAACAGGGAAGAAATTAATATGAACTCAGGTGTTTTGGGTATTTTTTAACAAAAAATATGATTTATTCAGTTTTTATGGCTCGATATAATTTAAATATAACGCCATGTATAAGTGTAGTGTGTTGTTCGTGTTGTTTTTGTACTTTTTCGCAATGTTTTTCTCCGTCGGTAAATGTTCACTTCGCGTAATTACTCGGATGGTAAACCCTTCCGGGCGCGACCCGCATTGATTATCATGGGCCGATAATTTTTCCCCCTCCCTTACTCGCCCTATCGATCGCGGCCCGGTGAATCGTCACGCGCTGGCTCGCTCAATGTTTACGTTGTATCGGTGAGTATCGTGCCGCTCGCAGATTAAAAATACCTCTTCGCCCTTTATGCTCTCCTAATATAATTTTTCTACTTAGTTTGCGATAACTGATTTTCGCGCTTTATTTATCGACTTTCCGCATCTCTCTTTTTATTTTTATTTGATTTTCCAAGATTTTCTCACTTGAGACTAAAAAAGATTATTCCAATTCTTCTTCTTTTTTTGTTCATTAACGTTCCGTGTTCCAGACGTTTCCGATCCACGAGGGATGTACTTAGTCCAGCAGTACTACTTAACTTTAACAAAAAATGAAGAGAGCTTTCTAATGCCTTTTAGGCGCAACTCCGTTTTTTCCTTGTTTCTCAACGTTCCGTGTTCTCAGCGTTTCCTTCCATTAGGGATGTACTTTGCCAAGCAGTACTAGTCGATCCACGAGGAATGAAAGAAGTGATCTTTCTAATGCTTTTTAGGCGCGACTCCTTTTTTCTCTTGTTTCTCAACGTTCCGTGTTCTCAGCGTTTCCTTCCACTAGGGATGTACTTTGCCAAGCAGTACTAGTCGATCCACGAGGGATTCAAAGAGTGCCATTCCTCCAAAATTTCCGTACTTTTATACTCTGATTTGACCGCTTTTTCTTTCCCCTTCTTCTCCGTCTTCCCTTAATTAGATTAGTCGGTTATCCTGATTTTACAGTTTCTCCTTCCTTAATTCAATTAGTAGGCTGATCCGGTTTTGACCGGTTTCTCTTTCCCCTTCTCTTCTGTCTCCCGAAATCGGTTAACTCTTTGAAATTGTGGTGGGGTTATTCGTTGATGAGGCGGACCTGTACGTCTCAATATATATATATATATATATATATATATATATATATATATATATTGTATATATATATATATATATATATATATATTGTGACCAATTTTCCGAGCGGAAAATGGAGAAGGATGCTCGGGTATCCGCGAGGCCGCAAAATCCCGTCCTCGTCCTTCCCCACGATTTATTTTTATAGGGCGCCAGCCGAAAATCAGCTCGCCGGGACGGAGGGAGGGAGGACGGGAATTCCCGGCTTGGCCGCAGCCCTGGCGAAAATAGTAGCGGGGAGGGGGGTGCGTTGCACGAACACTGCCACGGGAGGAAAGTAAACGATAACGCCCGACTCGAGTCTAAAATTTTGTCTGGCGATTTTCTATTTCGTCTTATGACACACAATTCACCCGACAAATAATAGATTCCCGAAACGGGACGACGCATCAATATGACTAGGACGAACGCTCGCACGCGCACACACACGACCGGGACCTACACTCACTTACACTTTACCGCGAGCTCGTCTCGGCCTCTCCTCCCACTCGCCTAACGGCCCGAAAGATTTCAAAATAACACCGAGCCCCCGCTACTCGGTTACCCGGCCGAGCTGGAATTATTTCGTTAGCGCGACAAGAACTCTCCAGGTCGCCACACTCACTCCCTCGATTCCCGAATCGACGACCGTCCTCAGCGACTGAACCGGAATTATCCGTCACGGGACCAAGACACCCGGTATACCGGGCCAACCGGCCGGGACTCCGCGCGAGTTCGAGCTCGCGTCCCGCTGAATGGCGGGCGGCCAACTCTCCGCTAAGAGGTTCCCTTATTTTTTTTTGTTTTTTTTTTTTTCTTTAGGTACACGCTTTTCGCGTTTGTTACCTATTCTTTCCCTTCATTGTGCCCGTTTCTTTCCTCTACTGTTTACTCCTTTTTTCTCCATCTTTCTCCTTGCCCCCCCCCCCTCTTGCGGCCGCAGCCGACGTCCCCCTCTGTATTATATTCATCATGACATTTCTGTCATGGGTATAGGGAAACTGCGGAAAACCTATACCAATACAGCCGGTCATCGAGTTCGCCCCCCAGTCGTGGAACTAGTCTTATTTCGCCGCGAAATGCCGAAGAAAAACGTTTCACGACGAAATGTACGCGACTGGGATTCGAACCCGGGACCTCCCGATCCGCTGGTTTAGTGGCGAGCACGCTAACCACTAGACCATAGCACCGGTGAGGTTCCCTTATCTTCTCGAATGATTAATTTCGTGTCTCCGAACCCCCTTCAGGTCCGACCGCGGATTCGGAGGATCGTCGACGGGAATCTCTCTCTCACAACCCACACTCACACACAGATACGCGACAACGAAAATCTTCGGGAACTTGCCCGGCGCGAAAATGGAGACTTCCCGCGCGCGACCACGGCGCGAATCCCACGGCGGGACGCGCTGGCTCTACCCTCCTACCGGAATTCCCTCAACTAACGCGATCCTTTTCGAGGATCGAGGATCGAATCTACGGTCGACAGCCACCGAGCTGATACGAGGAAGCACGGCTTGGCTCACCCGGCGATTTTTACTGGACCGCGTGCCTTGGATCGTCCACGTCCGTCCGTCTCGACACCTCGCAGGAAGCTGCTCTCTCCGGCACGCAGGCCAACGTGCCGGCCGTCTCTCACGCAGGCTACGTGATCTCCCGTATAGAGGGCGGGCGCGCGTGTTCCGGCGTCGCGCCACGGGACTAGCGTACGCGAATATAAATTATGTTCAATGATCCCGAGCCAGATGGTGCGCGGACGACTCGCTGCGCGACCCGATCGAACGCGACGGTGGGCCTATGACGGGTGCGTAGACGGGCGGGAGGTGAGCGGGTACGCGTTCGCTGTCTCCTATTGTGTGGACGAATTCGGGCGCATTCGCAACCCGCGCGACGCTTCATTATTTCCGCTGTCCGGTGTCCCTCTCGCCGCTTCAGCTTGACGCCCTCGCCGCACTCGCTTCCGATGGCGCGACCGTCTACCAAGCCTCATCCTCTCTCTTGCTCGCGGGAGACCGCAGAAATTACATAAAAAAAAGAAAAACGATGAGAGGGGTTAGCAGTCGGCAATATATTCGTTCAGGGGACCCGTCGTGGTCGCGGTGTCGGCCCCGAGCCGGAGGGACATCCCGACTCCGCGCACCGGGCGGGGGCGTCCAATTTATTCGCGTCACAATATATATATTGAGACGTACAGGTCCGTCTCATAAATAAATATCCCCCACCAGGTAGTCCGAAAGTAACCGACTCCATGATAGGAGTAGGGAAAGGGGGAATAACGGACTACCGAAACAGAAAAATAAACAAAACTATAGGCGAACAGAAAGACAGTTAATAGAAAAACAAGGAACCTAATTTAATTAAAGGAGGTTAACAATAACAAAGAGTAAAGGAAGGGGAAAGTCGAAGATAAAACCGCAAGCAAGGAGGAAGACAGAGAGAAGAAAACAAAGGAAACCACACAAAAACAAGAGAGAAGCAAAATTTATTTAAGGAAGCAGAAAAAGTTAACAATAAAGCCAATTAGGGAATTATGGGTAAGAAGCTGGAGAAGGGGTAAGAGAAGACGGCAAAATATGGGTATATAAGGACGGGAATTTTGGAGGAAAGGCGTCTTCTCCTCCTCTTCTGGCTCTGAAGAATCGGGAAGTACGAGGTGACACGAATATCAGCCTTTAAGGATAGAGAAAGTGTTACTGAGGAAAACTGAGACAACAGAACGAGTAGAGGCGTCGCCTTACCAAAGGACACTTTCATATTCCGCGAATTGGACGAATACTCTGTGACGCGATTGCTAACCCTAATGGTAGGGAAAGTGTTTAAGAGGAAAGGAAAAGAAAGGGAACCTGAAAGGAGCAAAATATTCAAAAGTAAGTCAATAAAGAGAAGAAAAAGATAATTCTTTAAGTAAACTTGGAATAATTACTGGTCCAAGGGAGAGGGAGCACGAGAGGAATATTAGGGAAAAGCGCATAAATATCAAAAATAATTAAGTAGGTGAAAATAGGGAACCTCTCGCGAATACCGACCCGCGGACCGAGAAAATAACGAGTTAAATAAAAAGGATTATTGGATAATTAGTTAATAGCGAAAGAGAGCGATTTATTGAAATTTAAATAGACAAATAGTATCAGGAGAATATAAAGGGCTAGGAGGTAACAGGAGGTGCGAAATCATACACACATACACACACATCCGCGAACACACCGATATTCCAATTATTATAATCCAATTGTAAAAGGCAAGAAATAAACAAAAAAAACGGACTCGAGCGGGCGACATCAGAAGGCACGCGTACGCCACATTGTAAACAAAGGGCGGGCAGCGACCGTGACGAGTCAGCGCGCCGCGATCTACCGCGTCACGATCCATCGCGCCTCGAGCGGCGGTAAGAAAGGGGTTACGGTTACCGACGCATGGTAATCGATATCGGCCGCGCTCGAGAACGTTACCACTCGGGTAATTCCGCGAATCTTTATCGACCGACGCCTTAGTTAAGGGACAGTTTACACAAAACAACACAAACAACACATTACACTCATACACGGCGCTAAATAATATTGTATCGCATCCATAAAGTTTAATGAACAATTTTTTATTGTAAATTACCACCAAAATACCTGAGTCTCGATTAATTTATTCCCTGATACAATATATATATATATATATATTGTGACGGACGATATCTTCTCTAACCACGAGAACGAAAACTTGAACTCAAATCGGGATCTGGTGCGAGAAATCCGTCACCGTCGGCCGTTCCTCCCGTGCGGGTGCATCCGCAATACCCGGGGCGCCAGAGACTTTCTTTTTCCGGTCGTCTCAACCGGAATAAACTGGGGTCAGGTCCGAACTGATCAAACCCGACCCGCCAGGCAGAGCTCTCCTTAATTGTTGGTCTCCCGGAATTCTAACCGGGTTCGGAGTCTGGAGGCCTCTTCGATTTTTGATCGCCGGAATCGTCTAACCGGACTAAACTGGATGCACTTACACAGGAAAGAACGGTTGCGGTAAAGCACGGCCGCTCAGGCTGTAGGTTGTGGTAGAGGGGTCGGGATTCACCGAGGAGTAGCGTGAGCGAGCGCAGGATCTGTCACTATCGCGATGACGGTAACGTCACCGATAAAATAAAATCATGTTTTATTTTATAGTGCGGGAACCGGTGGATGAACCACCCGGGAACTTTTTACGTAGACGAAACTTAACGCGAACACGAAATGCACGCGAAAACGTCACACGACCGAGATCGAGAGAGCACGACGACGTGCCTCTAACGCGAGAACGAGAGCGCGACGTCACGGGCGCGAGAGAGACACGACACGTCTCTCCATCGCGACGTCTGATCAACAACTCTCTCACGATGTATTCAAAATCGGGAGCAATCGCGATTTGGGAGACAACCGTCTCACGCGAAGATTCGGTAGCAACTCTGTACCTCGCGCGACCAAGGCCGGCGTGCGAGGGATTATGCGAGAGCGAGACAGAGCGCGTTAACAGAAAAAAATGTCAACACGCTCGTGGCATTGGACCATGCGAAATCGCCGGTTCAAGCGAGAACTTTATCTCGTATAATATCGAGAGCTGAAATATTATTTCGGGAGCGGGAATATTCTGATAGAATATTCCTTTCGGAATCTATATTTTCTGCCCGAGTTACCCCGCAAACGGAACGGTAACAAATCGCGACCTTTTCTCATCGGTAACATGGAGGCTCTCGGAGATCGCATCCCCGGGCCACCGTGCGAAAGCGGGCAAAGCTTCTGTCCAGAAGCGCGGCGCGGAGGTCTCCAGCCTCTGCCCGTAACCTAAACGGCCCACTCTCCAGCACAATGCACCACTACGGTGGGGCGCCGGCGTTTCAGCCGGGCGTACACCGATTCCCCGAGAGGCCTCACTGGGTGCATCCCTCGGTCGGGATTGCTCAGTACGTCGAGCCACACGCCGCTCGACCGAGTTCCGCACGCCAACCTAACCAAAACGGAAACACAACCCAAAACCTCAAACGTAACAAGACAAACATTCTAGAGAAAAGACCCTTAACACTAACGGATGGGTCGCAACCCGGGCATCGAGAGCATATCTTGATCATCGGTAGCATTTTTGTGACGTGGCTCAAAAAATCACGTCACAATATATATGCGTAATTTCCACCAATTCTGTGTCGAAGTTGTACCGGCTGGTCTGAATTTAGGAAAACTAAGAAGGTTATCTGAAAGGTCATATTAAAACAAGCATCCATAATTTTTTTCGATTTTTTAAATCCAATTGTTTGTGAGTAATGACGGCTCACGGTTTTCAAATTTTGTAAAACACCAAATTTTCAAATGCCCATAACTTCTTTCCAACTATAGCTAGAAAACATTTGAAAAAACCATTTTTCAGAGAAAAACGACCTTTTTGAAAAAAAAATATGCTGAAATTCTGGGTTATTTAAAAAATTGCGAAAATCACGTTTAAGTATAAAAATCGATTTTTCGGGCCTTGCCCCATTTTACCCGATTTTAAAAGTATTTTTTTCGAAAAGTTTGGAATTTTTTTTATCGAAATACATTTTAAACGAGATGGGATCTCTAAAACATGAGCCTCAGAAAAATTTAATACAATTATTTCCCAATTTTTTGTATTTTATTTGATAATGAAAATTATCGTTATTATTATTTTTATTTTATAAACTTGTAAGTGAAAGATTTTTTAACCTCAAAACCAACAGTAGCTATTAAAATTAAATAATATATTTTTTTTATTTGCTTATGTGACATGACACCTTATAAAAACTCTGAATGTTTATTTACGTAATAAAAATGCCATTGGAGATTCAAGGTTGATTTAAATATTCAATGGCATTTTTTATTAGGTAATTAAACATCCAGAGTTTTTATGAGGTAATGTCATGTCACATAAGCAAATTAAAACAAAATTATCATTCAATTTTTATAGCTACCGTTGGTTTTGAGGTTATAAAATCTCTCACTTACAAATTTTTAAAATAAAAATGATAATAACAATAATTTTTATTATCAAATAAAATATTTAAAAAATTGGGAAAAAATGTTATGTCATTTTTCTGAGGCTCATGTTTTAGCGATCCCATCTCGTTTAAAATCTATTTCGATGTAAAAAATTCTGAATTTTTCGAAAAAAATACTTTTAAAACCGGGAAAAATAGGGCAAGTCCCGAAAAATCGATTTTAATAATTTGAAAGTGATTTTCGTTTTTTTTCAAACAACCCAGAATTTCAGCATATTTTTTTTCAAAAAGTTCATATTTTTCTCTAAAAAATCGTTTTTTAAAAAATGTTTTAGCTATAATTGAAAAGAAGTTATGGGCATTTGAAAATTGTGAGCCGCCATTACACAAAAACTATTGGATAAAAAAATTCGAAAAAATTATGGATGCTTGTTTGAATATGACCTTTCAGATAACTTTCTTAGTTTTGCTAAACTCAGACCACCCGGTACAACTTTGACACAGAATTGATGGAATTACCCATATATATATATATATATATATATATATATATATATATTGTGACGTGGCGTCACAAACCGCTACGCTCCGAGTTTAATTGAACTGCTGTAAATTGTCTCTTCATGAGTTAATTAATTATTCAATTAAAATTAATTTTGATAAAACTTGGGCTTTCGAAAAATTTCCAGTTACTCAATAAGCGTTTGTTAATTATTCAAATGGAACTTTAATAATCAATCAACACAAAAAAATCCATAACAAAAATAAATACTTAAAATTGAACTTCTATTAACACTTTATTGATTCTTGAGAGGCAAAATAAAAGTTGTTGGATTAAAATCAATTTTGTTTATTTATTTTTTTTAGTGATTTATTTTATGGTAATTTATTAATGAAATTCCGATACATAATCTATTTATAAATAATAGTTGAGTAACTGGACATTTTCAAAAAGTTTAAATCTTATCACCGTTAATTTTGATTTAACAATAATGTATTTTTTAATGGCAACGTAGGCTAAAAAATACTTACACGTTGAGGCTTTCTCTCTCACTTTTCGTCAAGCTCGCACTTCCAATTTCAGCTGCACCGATGAATTAATAAATCGATTTTCCGTAATTTCTTGACGAACTACGAACATTTATTAATTTATATATTTTTTCAGTCACTAACACACGCAAGTTTTCCGTTCGCAGTGGACAAAAATTGGCATGACATAATATTTCTTTAAAATTGAAAAAACTTCGAGATCGTGTATATTCCGCAAATACACCGTAATAAGGAATGAATTAAAAGAGTTTCCGTAGCTGTAGGGTATGGATCAACAGCGCCGATACGCGAGAACGCGGTCGATCACGTGCTATTTATTTGCCTTATAACTATAGTATATCACAATAGTGTTATTAAATTGTACTGTGCGAAATGTTATTCTTGCTATCCCACATAATTAGAATTCAGCAGTCACAACGAACCGAGATCGTGTACAGTGAGTACTCTCAGCTTATCTTCGCTAATCCATTAATTCAATTTCGATAGATGATCCATTCATAAATACTTATTGCGTAAACTTCAAAATTTCAAAAGCATAATCTTTATCCATTTAATAATGTCTAAATGCTTGATGGGAAAATAAAAATTAATAAACTCAGCATAATTTTAAGTATTCATGTCCGCTATTGAAATAGTTTACGTTAATTTATTAATTGAATTTCGATACATGAATTAAGTACAAATACTTTGAATTTCTGAAGAATTGGTTAATTATTAAATTAAAATTGATTTTGATAGAAATTATGCGCCTAAAATGTTTAAGGTTATGCAATAAATATATAAGTGAACAATTCATATATCGAAATTCAATTAATGGACTAACATAAAATGAATCAACAGCAAAAATAAATGCTTGAAATTAAGTTTAATTCAACAATTTTGGATTTTCGGCTCAAAACTAAATAGACTTACTAACGATAAATTACTAAATTAAAATTGATTTTGATAAAATTTGAGCCCTTTAATATTTTTCAGTAACTCAATATAAGTATTTGTAAATTATGCATATATTAGAATTTATCCCTTTAACGGCAAAAAATACATGTTTTGCACGTACCCTTTTTTCCGGATTATTAATTATAAAAATGTCAAATAAAAATACGTAAAGTATCTTTTTAAAATTTATATTTTAAATGTATGTCATGTATATGTATGTAAATCGTTATTGTTCCCCTAAGGGTTACAAGGCCTTCCGTTTCTTACAATAGCTCTTATCCTAACTTATCTCTACTTAATCGTATCCGCCACGCTCTTACACACTATTTCGCTCCGCCCATCCGCCTTATTCTAACTTATACTTATTCTTATACTACTTCTCTCTCCTCTCTCCGACGTCCGTTTCCTCCTTTCACTCCATTCCTCTGTCACTCTGCGTTCATTTCTCTTTCCTTCTCCTTCCTCCTTTTCTCTAACCCTTTAATCCATTCCTTTCCTCCTCCTTTCTCGTCTAGTATTTCCTTTATTCTTTCCTCTATTCCTCTTTGTTCACCTGCCCCCCTCCACTTTTGTCTATTACATGCTCCCACGTCTCCCTTTCGTCCCCGCTGCATCTGCATTCTCTCTCGTCCTTCATCTCCCAGTACCTACCTTCCCTCATTTCGTTTCCTTTTTTCCCCTTGTTCTCTGTCTTCTCCTTCTCTTCTTCCCCCTTCTCTATCCGTTTTTACTTCCCCTCTCCTATCCCTCTTGCCCCTTTCTTCTTCCCTCGTCCCCTCCTCTGGCTCCCCCTCCTTTTCTTTTCCTCTCCAGTCCCTTAGTTTCTCTTCCTGCTCATCCCAAAACCAAGTTGTCCCCTCCATTATGATCTTCCCATAGTGTACCCTCACTCTCTTCCCTTTCCTTTCTTCCTCTTTCCCTATTCTTTTCAGTCTCCATTGCATCCGTCTCTCCCTTCATGTCAAGTCATCCTCTATTCTCTCCTTCCTTCCTCTTAATTCCTTTTTCCTATTCATCATCTCCTTTTTCTTCTCATTGCTTTCGATCCTTACTACTATCATCGTTTCTTTCCCCGGTTCCGCCCCTCTCCATATTTCTCTCGCTTTCTCTATCCTCCCCTGTACCCCCATTCTTTCCATCACTTTCTCCGCCGTCTCCTTTGCACTCCCTTCCTTCTTTACTCCTCTTATTATTATATTTCTTCTTCTCTCCTCCCTCTCTTATATTTCCAATTTTCTTTCTATCTTCTTTATCCTTCTCCCTATCTGTCTCTCCTCCCCTCCTCTTCCTCCATCCGCCCTTCTCTCGCCCTATCTCTTTTCGTTGATTCTATTACTGCCAGCCTCTCACCCATCTTTTCCATCTCCTGCTCCTGTCTTTCCACCTTTTCCATCCTTCTTTCCATTTCCCACATTCTCTCCTCCATCGCCTCTCTTTCCTTCCTCCATCTTTCCTCCGCCTGCCTTATCTCACCTCTCATCCGTCCCATTTCTTCTTTCACTTCCCTTCCCTGCTCTTTTACCTTCCCCATCTCTCTTCTGACCTCGTCCCTCAGCGCTCTAATCATGTCCTTCATACTTTTTTCCTCCTGTCTCTCTTCTGGTGATCACTGCACTTTTCTGTTTTTCTGGAACACATTTCGCTCCTCCTGACCCCTTTCCTCCATTTGCTCCCTTTTCCTTTTCCACATCACGTTAATTTCCGCTAGGCTTGCGCTCCCTTCCTTTAATACCCTCTCTGCGTTTGTTTTCCTACCTTTCTTCTTTCCCTGCTCCCCCTCCTCTCCCGCTGCTCGCCCGCCTTTCCGCTCTTCTCCTCTTCTCCCCCTCCTTTCCTCACCCTTTCTCGTTCATTTCTCTCTTCCTCCTTTTGTTCCCGGACTACCTTCCCTCCTCCCTGTTTTATCTTCCTGCTCCTCGTCTACCTTCTCTCCACTACTTCTCTGTCTCTTCTTCTGATGTTGCCACGGTTCCCTCACCTCTCCACACCCTCCGCTTTTCCCGCTCGTCGCTTCTACCGCGGTTGGATTCTCACTCTCTTTTCCTAACCTCTTTTCCGCGTCTGTTTTTTCCTGCTTTTCCTTTTTTATTTCGCCCCCTCGCACCCTTTCTGTTCTTTCTCCCGTGCCGTCCTGCTTCCCCTCTGCCTTTTCTCTCACTTTCTCTATCCTTTTCCTCCTCTGTCCTCCTTTTCACCACTTTTCTTATCACACTGTCACTCACTTAGCCATTCGCTTTCACACTGGACACGGAAGAATGTCATGTATATATTTTGATAATATATATTTCATATATGAGGAGGATGGAATGAAAACGATATATTTCGGACTAATAAAAAATGATTGATGTCGGACTTTTTTACTTGCATTTTTTTATTTCATTTTTGACATTATGCGCAGACATTCATTTGCGTAAAGACAGCCATGCGTGTGAATAAGTCACACGCATGGCTATCTTTATGTACATATTGATTGATATTCAAATATATCCATGATAAGAAATTATACAAAAATATATTTTCATGGAATATAAAATATATGAGGTGTAAAATATATTTTTTTACGACTTCATTGTAATTGTGCAATATACAGGGTGTCCCATTTCAATCTTACACCTGAATTTTCTCGAAAAATATTGCTCGGACGAACTATTGTGTGGAACAAAACTTCTAGGGATTGAAGGGGGACGTTTGAAAAAAAATTATTTGAGGAGCCAAAATTCAAAATGGCGGCGTTACAAAGGCTGACATGTTTTTTTCAAACGGAAACATAACTTCTTTTATTGCCAAAAAATTTGTCAGCTGAAAACTAAAAACTTTTGTTGGAAAGTTTTATTGATAAAGTTCATAGTTTTCAAGTGAGAACATCATTTTCAATTATTTCAGATGTATCCAGGATTTGTGTGTGTGTGTGTGTGTGTGTGTGTGTGTGTGTGGGCGCGCGTGCGTGTATGTGGGTGGATGTGTGTGTGTGTGTGTGTGTGTGTGTGGGCGCGCGTGCGTGTATGTGTGTGGATGTGTGTGTGTGTGTGTGTGTGTGTGTGTGTGTGCGTGCGTGCGCGCGTGCGTGCGTGCGTGCGTGCGTGCGTGCGTGCATGCGTGCGTGCGTGCGTGCGTGCGTGCGTGCGTGCGTGCGTGCGTGCGTGCGTGCGAGCGTGCGTGCGTGTGTGTGTGTGTGTGTGCATGTGCGTGCGTGTGGAACACTCACAAGGATTAGGTCTCTGCGGTTCGTAACTACCGTAGTATTTTTTTACTCCAAACCCTCCTTGTAAGTGTATTGTGATCCCTTTCTAGAGATGTTCAAATATCCCTCTATAAACATGCCCGAACTAGTCTGACTTTGCGGAGTTCTCTTACGCACTTTTGTACTTGTGAGACATTACGTAGAAGGAAAATCAACATTTTTTGAAATTCAACCGTTCTTAAATCAGAGAAAAATTCTGAGATTGAGCAACAATGGCGGATTTCAGACCCAACGAAATTGTTGATATGCTCCTCATTTTAGGGAGATGTTGGGGCACTTACTTACGCGCCGAAAATTTGTATCGACGCGAATATCCTCATCGTCGTCACCCATCACGGCAGACAATCCGAACCATCGAACGGCGAGCCAGGGCAGGTCGGATGATCCGCCACCGTCGACGTTACCAAAACGTCAACGATTTTGGTGACTTGCATGAGGCTCGAAACATGGCTATTTTAGCCATGATAGCAATTGATCCTCATTTGAGTGTTCGAGCGATCTCGGAACGATTGGGGTTTGCCAGATCCACAGTGCACCGAGTATTAAGAGGTGCTTAAACTTCACCCGTACCGGGTACAATTCCACCAAGAGACTCCTAATCCTGATCCGTTGCGAGGGTGGCGTTTTGTCGGTGGGCGTTGAGACAAATCGAGCGATCTAGAAACTTTTTTCGGTACGTTATGTTCACCGACGAATCCACATTTAACAGCCGCGGTCAAGTGAACCGTTGGAACTTCCGATACTGGTCCGGTCAAAACCCACATTGGTTGAGACAGATCGATCACCAGCATCGATGGAGTTTAAACGTTTGGTGTGGTATTGTTGACGGGCAAATAATAGGTCCCCATTTCTTCGAAGGAAGTGTGAACACTGTCCGTTACTTCGATTTTTTGGAAAATAAACTGCCCCTTTTGCTAGAAGATATGGATTTGGAAACACGTCAACAGATGTGGTTCTAGCAAGATGGTGCACCCGCTCACTGGGCTCGTGTTGTTCGAAATCATCTGGATGCAGCATTCGGTCAACGGTGGATTGGTCGCGACGGTCCTATAAATTGGCCTCCAAGGTCACCGGATCCCACATCTCCTGATTTTTTTTGTGGGGGTACTTAAAAGATGCCGTCTACCGTCAAGCTCCAACAATACGGGAGAATACGAAGGAGCGGATAAGAGCTGCCTGCCGTGCAATCCCGAGAGATGTTCTTCTGCGCACAGTGGACGGTTTTGCGAGAAGAGTTCAGGCATGTTTAAACATGAATGGAGGGATATTTGAACTTTTATGAAAAGGGATCAGAGTACACTTACAAGGAGCGTTTGGAGTAAAAAAATACTGCGGTAGTTACGAACCGCAGAGACCTAATCCTTGTGAGTGTTCCATATGCACGCACATGCACACACACACACATACGTACACACACCCACACACATACACGCACGCGCGCCCACACACACACACACACACACACACACACACACACACAAAACGGCCCTTCTCAGGGCCAGGAATGCTAGATAGACAACCTCCACGTGGTGTATTCTGGGTAACGCGAATGGTCTGCAACAGACTCAGCCATGCAACCTCCTACGCTTTGGCTAACGCAAATGCCGGTGGTAGGGACAATTAGACTAAATTAGAAAGAAAAGCGAAAGAAGAGGAAATGGCAACGATGAGAGCCCAGGTGTTGCAATTATAGCTGCAATTGCAACTGGCTGCGAACAATGGGGCAGCCAGACGCGATGAACCTCGGTCTATCGAGATAATTTATATTGAAAGTCCGGCTCCGAGGTCTAGTAAGTTATTATCCCTCATTACTGTATAGTAGAAAGCGCGTAATTCTAAAAGTTTTAAATCTTTCTAAATTACTTGGCATCGAGATCCTGTTCCGCCTTTAGAATTTACTAAAAAATTATTTGGTAAATAATATGCATGTGCATTATCGAAGTGACGTCAATTTACTGCAATTCATTTTTTATCTAGATCGTTGGAGAGTATCAGCTGGACGGAGCCGTCGCCAGTGATATGCCCAGCGTAGAGGTTCATGGGTGCGAGGGTGAGGACGATCGGGGCCCTACGATTGTTAAAACAAAAATTTCCGAAATATTAAGTAAATAAAAATTTTCGCTACTCGTTACAAAAGTATCGGGTATCGAAAAAAATTTCGTTACTCGTTACAAAAGTATCGAGTATCGAAAAAAAATTCGTTACTCGTTACAAAAGTATCGAGTATCGAGAAAATTTTCGTTATTCGTTACAAAAGTATCGAGTATCGAGGAATTTACTGTTACACGTTTCAAAAGTATCGAGTATCGAAAAAAATTTCGTTACTCGTTATAAAAGTATCGAGTATCGAGAAAATTTTCGTTACTCGTTACAAAAGTATCGAGTATTGACAAAAGTTTCGTTACTCGTTACAAAAGTATCGAGTATCGAAAAAAAATTCGTTACTCGTTACAAAAGTATCGAGTGTCGAAAAAAATTTCGTTACTCGTTACAAAAGTATCGAGTATCGAGAAAATTTTCGTTACTCGTTACAAAAGTATCGAGTATCGAGAAAACTTTCGTTACTCGTTACAAAAGTATTGAACCATACATGGAGATCGTTACTTTGGTAACGAAGTATCGATCGAATTCTAGCTGCTCGATACATTTGTATCGAGTAACTATGATCCTATTCGATACGAAAATAACTAGTTACTGACAACTCTGATGGGCGTTCGGCTTACACATGATTTGCACTGATAATAGCATCGCATTTGCGTTTTAATATACGAATAGATAATATGTGGTTTGAAAGATCCGCTATTCCAAGTGCTTGCAAAACCTTATGAACAAACATTTTCGGCGTGTCATGTGCATCCGAAGGAAGACCAGCAACGATAATGTCGTTCGACAGCGAGGCTTCCGATTTGTGGGCATTTTTTAACTCAGTGATTTCAGACCGTAACTGGAGATTATCACGCTGAAGATCTTCAATTATTACCATGTGTTAAGCTACCGTTTCTGTTAGTTTGGGAAGCGAGCTTAGGGATTCATTGATCCTCTTAGTAGCTTCACGCTGCTCCGATACAAAAGCAGTGAGTATATTAGCAATAGTTGGCAGCGAGATGGGTGGAGTTGATACATACTTTCTTCGAACATACTCATCATTGAATCTATTGACTTTGCTTTATTTTGAGGTAATGAGCCCCGGGACGTGTGAGGTACGTTACGGAAAGGAGCCTGAGTCATTATCCGCCAACATTAAGCGAATGAAGACGAAATCGATGCTCCGAATGGTTTTGTTAGATTCTGTCAGATATTGCTAAGATCATTTGCCCAAATGCGTTTTTGATTTCATCTTATTTCCGGTCAGAGCTAATGGATGATTTGACCGGCGTTCAAAGATACAAGTCTAATAATAAGACCATTCTTTATGCGACACAGACGAAATCGACGTCTGGCTTGATTTTCAGGCATGAGCTGTACTCTTTTCGAACATACTCATTGAATTTATCGATTTCGCTTTATTTTGAGGTAATAAGCCCCGACACGTGTGAGGTACGTTACTGAAAAGAAGCCTGAGTCATTACCCGATAACATTAAGCGAATAAAGACGAAAACGATGCTCTGAACGGTTTTTGCATATTCTTCCAGATATTGCCAAGATCATTCCCTTAAATTCGTTTTCGATTTCATCTTATTTCCGGTCAGAGCGAATGGATCATTTGACCGGTGCTCGAAGTAGAAATAAAATGAAGTCGATAAATTCAATGATGAGTATGCTCGTAGAGGGTTTCAACTCATGCTGAAAAATTAAGCCAGATGTCCATTTCGTCTTTGTCGTGTAAATAATTGTTGTGCCCCGGCTTCTGACGATGCGCGGAGAGCACGGAATTTCGCTCTCGAGTAAATTGATACCGTGGGTTGTCAGATGCTCGAGGGCGAGGGTATTTCCCATTTTCGCGTTCCGAGTGAATCTCCAATTGCGGGATATTGCAATTTGAACAACTTACACTAAGCGCAACAATTAAGGGATCACTATTTTTTTCGACGAAAAATAGCCCTTTTTCAAACCGCTGTAACTCGGTGAAAAATGGTCGGAGAAAAAATGAAAAAAAGCATTTTATAGTGTAAACCTTCGACTTTGATAAACTGATTATAAATATTTTTTTTTCGTTTCGTTTAAATAAAGAATTTCGTTGTTGAACAAAACAAAACATAAAATCAAAAAATTTGCTCGAGTTTGATAATGAGTGAGACTTGCGCCTAACCTCGCGCTACCCGCCTCGCACGAGTACGGGCAACTTCGCCCGATACACGCGCACGCCTACCGTTAAGCTACCCGACGTGCACGCATCGCTGGGGCGGCTCACCGAAGTACCGCGGCTCGCCACTAGATGGAGACGAGCCCAGCGCTTCTCGTCAGTGGCGAGCGCCGAGAACTTGAATATAAGGAGCCGCTGCGCGAAGCAAAGACCAGAAGAGCAACTCACAGCTGTCGGGCTTTCACGTCAGACACTGGAGCTACAACACGTCGAGGCAATCATTGCCAGACGCTTCTCTCTTTCTCCTTTTTGCTGCCCTCGACTGCACACTCATGCGTCGAGGCCAAAAGCGTAAACGCAATTCAAAGCGGAAACTCTCGATCTGCCTCACCACTGAGTGGAAGTTAATCGAGATCACCAGGCCGATTAACTCGTACCCAGGGTACCTTACACGACCACCTAAAGCAACCCTGTGGACATGGGACGTAAGGAATCGACGCTGGACTTCTCCACGCTGGAGTAAGACCGCTCCTTCGCTCCTGTCACCACTCGCAAAGACTCCACCTCGTTACTGCTCTACGGCTACCCAAACTGAAACAACAACGAGAGTACATCGAGGGACCCAGTTGTCAACCATTGGCACTGTGAACGAGACCACCACAGCTAACACCGAGACTCAAACGTCGTCCGGCAGCGAGTGGGAACCGCGGTCTCCAAAACAAGCGTCAGCAACGAGGGCCCTCACTGACTCTTCATCAAATACTCCACCGCTGCATCTTCTGCCAGGAGTAAAACGAACAACCACTGTGCCGCAACTGTACTGGAGCGAGGCACCGCGAGCAAGCAAATTGTATTTTATCGACGACAACAACAATAAAGATTAACAATGCTTTTACGCTGCACATCCGCTGTTTGATCATTTCGAGACCTGCCCCAGCGCTGCGCCTACACTACTCTAAGTTTCGCGAGCTATCCGAACAGATAAGGTACACGGGGAACAGACATTTTTTTTCGAAAATCTGTTTCGACCATTCGAAAGCTTGTATCTTTCCCAACAATTTGGTTTTTTTTCAATTTCTGTGCGATTTTTTTTAGCCAAGTTATCGCAGCTTTACGAAAAAATGCATTTTTCAACTTTGACCGGTCATAACTCTGGTCCAAATCATCGCACAGCATCCAAACTGGCATCGTTGGAAAGCTTCGATTTCCCCCTACAAAACTGTTTATTTTTCGTATTTTTCAGAAGCCGTTTTCAACATTGTAAAACTGATTGTTTAAAAGTGTGTAAAATGCCCATTTTTACACTTTTTTGTTTATCATGTTATAACATTACAACAAATGCAGAGGCACCAAAGGTTTTTGCGTCCTTTTTTAGCTCAGGGTATGTAGAAATACTCCACCAAATAGCAGATCGCTGCCTTTATTCTTTATTCGGGTTGCAACCCCGTTCTTTTGGAGAAAATCGAGATCCGTCAATTTTCACGAAAATCGAGGTTTCTCAGGTACCAGCGCGGGGTGAAATTTCTCGAAAAAAAAATCAGAAAATTACGAAATTTGGTATTCAAGGGTTTTCGAGGTTGCTGATTGCGAATCTGGGATAAAAAATGGAAAAATTCAGAATGGCGGATCAAATGAAAAAATTCTTGCAATCGGGCGAAACTCGATGTTTGGGGGTTTTCGAGGTCATTCATTACGGATCTGAGGTTTAAATTGAGGATCGCAAATTCGAATTGAATCAAACTTTGCATTTCGGTTCGCCATATTGGACCCGTCGTTTTTTAATTTATTTCTTCGACCTGAGATTCGTAATTAACGATCCCTCAAAACCCGCAGATTACCGAGTTCCATGCGATTTCATTCAATTTCTGCATTTCTGCAAAACGACGGGTCCAATATGGCGAACCGAAATGCAAAGTTTGATTCAATTCGAATTTGCGATCCTCAATTTAAACCTCAGATCCGTAATGAATGACCTCGAAAACCCCCAAACATCGAGTTTTGCCCGATTGCAAGCATTTTTGCATTTGATCCGCCATTTTGAATTTTTCCATTTTTTATCCCAGATTCGCAATCAGCAACCTCGAAAACCCTTGAATACCAAATTTCGTAATTTTCTGATTTCTTTTTTTTTCGAGAAATTTCACCCCGCGCTGATACCTGAGAAACCTCGATTTTCGCGAAAATTGACGGATCTCGATTTTCTCCAAAAGAACGGGGTTGCAACCCGAATAAAGAATAAAGGCAGCGATCTGCTATTTGGTGGAGTATTTCTACATACCCTGAACTAAAAAAAAACGCAAAAACCTTTGGTGCATCTGCATTTGTTGTAACATGATAAACAAAACATGATAAACAAAAAAGTGTAAAAATCGGCATTTTACACACTTTTAAACAATCAGTTTTACAATGTTGAAAACGGCTTCTAAAAAATACGAAAAATAAACAGTTTTGTAGGGGGAAATCCAAGCTTTCCAACGATGCCAGTTTGGATGCTGTGCGATGATTTGGACCAGAGTTATGACCGGTCAAAGTTAAAAAATGCATTTTTTCGTAAAGCTGCGATAACTTGGCTAAAAAAAATCGCACAGAAATTGAAAAAAAACCAAATTGTTGGGAAAGATACAAGCCTTCGAATGGTCGAAACAGATTTTCGAAAAAAAAATTTCTGTTCCCCGCGTACCTTGTCAAACTCGAGCAAATTTTTTGATTTTATGTTTTGTTTTGTTTAAAAACGAATTTCTTTATTTAAACGAAACGAAAAGAATTATTTATAATCAGATTATCAAAGTCGAAGGCTTACATTACAAAATGCTTTTTTAAAATTTTTTCTCCGACCATTTTTCACCGAGTTACAGCGGTTTGAAAAAGGGCTATTTTTCGTCGAAAAAATAGTAATCCCTTAATTGTTGCGCTTAGTGTATATTTTATTTAAAATTAGGCAACAATATTACAATTCTTTTTATGCCTTGAGACCGACCTCCTCGGCTCCTGGCCGAAGACTGTCTTTCGATTGAATCTTTCGGCTAATTGTTAACTCGGGTTTTCGCAACCAATCGTTCGATTGCGATTCAGCGTTTTTCCGGCTGAGTCGAGCAGAATATCGGGCTTGTGAAATATCGGGCTCGATATCGTCGCATGGGGTCTTTGAACTTTATGCGTTAGCAATATGAAAATTCCTATCTTTTCAGGGCACAACAGAATGATTCTATGATTAAACTTGTATCTTCGAGCACCGATAAAATTATCCATTCGGTCTGACCGGAAATAAGACGAAATCGAAAACGAATTTGGGCAAATGATCTTAGCAACATCTGACAGAATATGCGAAAACCATTCGGAGCATCGATTTCGTGTTCATTCACTCGATGTTAGCGGATCATGACTCAGGCTCCGTTTCATTAACGCACCTCACTCGTCGCGGGGCTTATCACCTCAAAATAAAATGAAATCGATAAGTTCAATGATGAGTATGCTCGCAGAGGGTTACAACTCATGCAGAAAAATCAAGCCAGACGTCGATTTCGTCTGTGTCGCGTAAATAATGGTCCTATTATTAAACTTGTATCTCTGAGCGCCGGTCAAATTATCCATTAGCTGTGACCGGAAATAAGATGACATCGAAAACGAATTTGGGCGAACGATCTTATCAATATCTGACAGAATATGCGAAAACCGTTCGAAGCATCGATTTCATCTTTATTCGCTTGATTTTAGTGGATAATGACTCAGGCTCCTTTTCAGTAACATACCTCACGCGTCTCGGGGCTTATTACATCAAAATAAAGCGAAATTGATAAATTCAATTATGAATATGTTCGAAGAGGGTTACAACTTATACCGAAAAATCGAGCAGGACGTCGATTTAGTCTTTGTGGCGTAAAGAATAATTCTATGACTAAACTTGTATCTTCGAGCACCGATCAAGTGATCCATTCACTCTGACCGGAAATAAGATGAAATCGAGTATGACCCCTTAAATCAAGTATTTGATTATCGCATTACAGCGAAATCACTTTCTCGCACACAAAGAGGGTCGGCTCTCTCGATTTTTACGAAATGCCTCTACTTATCTCGGATACAATGCCGGGCCTACATTTTAACTCGCCCCTTGAATTGTGGCTTTCGGACGGCGCGCTACGGCCGAATTGATTTGTAGCATTGGAAGATTGAGTCCATGTTAGATTGAGTCCATTGTGTTAAAATCCTCAAGGAGATTTTATATAAGTTTGTCAGTTATCTGCCATCGGATTGAACTCCTTAAGCCGTGTTTTTCAAAGTGCAAATTTGTGCAGAGTGCATCCCGCACCGAGAACCGATAGATGGACTGGATTCAATTTGAATAAAATACGACAAATTTAGCACACATAGCCCTCCTCAATATGACACCGTAAATAAGGTTCCGGAATCGAGGCAAACTTAAGTCGCTATTTTGCACCTGGAAAGAGTAGATTGCTTATATCCCATATTTTCACGAACTCGTTAAACCCGTGGCTAGGGAAAAGGCGAATGCCGTATTTCTCTTAATTTGACCCCTCAAATGCGGTGTCCCAAAGTCGAGTTTTTTTGTTCGACCAGCGTAATTGTCAAACATTAATTTTTGCTGATCATTAATTATTTGCAATTAACATTCTATAATTCATCAAAACCGAAAAAATAAAAATCCTGATCGCAGCAATGTCCGCTCACTTCCCCTTGAACGGGAATATTATAGAGGTAATTGGAGAATTTTCCTCATCGTCACGGTCGAAAATCGAGAAACTGGACTCCGCGTGAAAATTGCCGTATCTCAATTTTCAAGAAGTTGAAAGCCTCTGGACAGAATGGAAGCCTATATGCAGCGGCCTGGTTTTTGGTGGAATGTTGCTATGTACACTGAGCTTCAAGAAATCGTAAAAATCTTAGAGCTCTGTGCGTTGGTTGCAACGGTATTATGTAATAGACGGAAAGTGTAACAATCCGCATTTTACAAGTTTGAAAAAATCGATTTCACGGTATTTAAAAATAATACTTAAATTATTTCAAACCCCATGTTTTATAGAAAAAATCCAATCTTTTCAACGATGTCATTATCAATGCCGTACAATGATTTGGACCAGAGTTATGACCGTCCAGAAAAAACAAACGCATTTCCATTTGGCCAGTGATAACTAGGTGAATAAAAATCGCACAGAGGTTCGAAAAAATAAAATAAGAGAAGAAGGTATACGCTTTCAAATGGTTGAAACGGATTTTTTTTACAAACCGTTCTATTCCCCGTGTAACCCGGCAAAGTTGGTCAAATTTTCGGCATTCCCGTTTTTCTTGCTTGCGAACAATTTTTGTTGGTTAAAAAAGTTCATAAAAATTGATGAACATAAGCGTTCTGAAGTTGACAATTAACGCTACAATATGCTTGTTTTATTTATTTTTTCCGATTATTTACAACCGCGATACGGCCGTTCGAAAAAGGGCAATTTTTCGACGAAGATAACGTGATCCTTTAATTTTTGCGCCTAATGTAAATAAAGGAGCCGAAAATGAGAAGAAAATTAGTATTTTTTTTAGTGACAATAAGAATTTTAAAGCTTGCAGTTTCTAGTTTTGATATCTTTTGATGGAATTTTTTTTTGGGTAACATTTATTGCCTCAGGAAAAGAAACAACAGAAGACAAAAATATTCCTATTGTTTTTTCTCTCAAGTTGTCCCTGGGCTCCGAATATTTTTTTTCCGCCTAAATCAATATCAGGGTCATTGCAAATCTTGTTATAAGTATTAATGTTTGCGGATTTTTTGTCAGTTAATTGTTTTCCTAAAAGCCCTACAAAATTTCAAATCGATCCGGCCATGCGTGCATTTTCGGAACGATCAATTAAAAAAAAAATTGAAGAGCACGTTCATTGCTCCTTAAACATAATTAACTAATTATTAGGATGAAAAAACAACATTATGTTTTGAGACGTACAGGTCCGTCTCATGCCAAAAACCCCCCACCACAAAAAGCTAGCAAACGGTAAAAGACCGATTGGGGTATTAGGGAAGGGGAAATAATAAATATAAAAGTCAAGTGGGCAGGTATGACCTTCAAGGTCACAGAACAATGAGCGGAAGGAAAAACGAGTGATAGAAGAAAAAACAGAAAAGAGCAAAAAACAGTCTAAGGTATAAAAAGTTAGAGAGAAAAAGAAAAACAGAAAATAAACAAAAACAGTAGAGAAAGGGAACGACAGGTAAAAAAGTAAGAGAAGGGGAAAGGTCGTGGGAAAGAAAACAGAGAAAGTAAAAAAAAAACAAAGGAAGAATAAATTTATTTAAAACATGAAAAAAGTTAACAATAAAGGGAATGATGGGTAATCCGTAAGGGAAGGGGAACAACAAACAGTCAAAAATGGGTATAAAAGAGGAGGAAAATCGGAGGAACGACACTTCTTCTTCCACTTCTTTTTACTTCGTGGATCAGTAAGTACCGCTTAGCAAAGTACCTCTTTTTAGGGTGGAAAGCTGAGAGGGGGAAAACACTGAAAAAACGAAATCAGAAGGAAGTCGTCGTAAGAAAGTCGGGCTTTTTAAGTGGATAAAAAAAAGTACCGCTCAGCAAAGTACCTCTTTTCAGGGCGGAAAGCTGAGAGGGGGAACCTTGAGACACTTAAAAAGGGCAAAATTATAACATACATTTTTTTTTTAGTCAGTAAAGACGGAAATAAGAATTGGGAGTAGAATAAGAAAAAGAGTATAAAAAAAAACATTCAGATTAAACAAAGGAAGGATAAATTACGAAAGGATAGATAGAAAATTAGTATTAGGGGAATAGAAAGTGCGAGGAGGTATCAGAAACACCAGGCGACAATACACACACACACACATACAACTGTAAAAACACGAAATACCTACAAGGGCTCCCGAAAATATCAGGAGAACCCAAAGGTCAAGAAGGCATCTCGACATTCAAACACCACACCAACACAATACACGTAACTAGCGGGAATATCAGCATAAGCGGGTACGTGGCGCCATCCGACGGAGTCAAACACGGTTAGAGTAATCGATTATCGACGCGCGATAATCGGTTACGCTCACGGGTAGTAATTACGAGAGAGCACGCCGTAGCGCGGGAGTCGAAGGCGCGCCGCGATCCACCGCGCCGTGACCCACTAGAGTGGGGGGACTCAGGGAGCGCGGTCAGCACGAGAGCGCGCTCGGCGCCACGCGCAACGAGCGATAGTAGGAAAAGAGGGGGAAACGCGCCGTATCGAGATTGAGCGCGCTGCGATCGATACCGCTAGGGAGAGTGGACCGCGACAGACAGCGCCACGCGCAACCTAGGGAAAGGCGCCCGGTTGACTCCGCGCGCCGCAGGCGAGAGCGCGCCTTAACTCACGCACGCCGCGAGCGCCAATACGTGTAGGAGAAGGGGAAATCATCGACCTAAAGTAGAGTAATCGCGCTCGCGCACACTTACCATCCGAGCGATTCGAGTATTGTACCGACTGCGCAGAGACACATTCAAACACACAAAACACACTCCAGAGACACATTCAAACACACAAAACACACTCCAGCGACACATTCAAACACACAAAACACACTCCAGCGACACATTCAAACACACAAAACACACTCCAGCGACACATTCAAACACACAAAATATACCCCAGCGCTACATTGAAATACACAAAATACAACACACATAACACTTGTACACAGGAATCTTTTAGTATTATATCGAGTCAAAATAACGAATAAACGCCATTTTATTAACAGATACCTCCAAAACAAAGAGTTTTAATTAATTTCTTCCCTGATCGAGTCCCGAACCAATAAAATTAATTGTAACGACTTCCGACCCGTTACATTTGGCGCCCGAACAGGGACTCGATCACAAGAAAGAAAAACTCGTAGGAGGTATTAATAATAATAAAATGGCGCAGGCAAATACTGAAGCGTCCCTAGACTGGGAATCTACAACGGCGGATGGGTTGATAGAAGAAGCACGTCGAAGAGATCGGCAGAATATTGGGCGACTGTCGGAAATAGGACCAGCACAGACCACGAATGAAGAAACCTTCGCTGTCAATCGAAATATAGGTAATACCGAGGTTATCATCGAGGACAGCGAAACGGAGCACAGCGAAACCACTCTGGCTCTCATCAAAGCCATGAACAGCATACGCAATGAACAGCGGAGGGAACGCCTCACCACACAGGCAGAAATTAAGCAACAAGATGACCACTGCATCATACGGATCCGTCAGCTGAACGAGGAAATTACCAAAAAGATGGCCAACGATATAAACAAAATTGAGGAACGCACGGAACGGAAAATCGTGATTGCTCAGAAAATGATCGAGCAAAGCCATGAAGAAACGCAAAAAGAAAATAATGAGAAAATCGAAGATTTTGATACCCGGGTGGAGGCCATTAGAAGGACAATATCCCAGCTCCTTCATTCATCGAAGGAAGTGGGAGAAGTAGTCACAGATCACTCTAAACGAATTACGGCATGTGAGAAAAATATTCAGGCCCAAAATTCAGTCTCAAGAGGTAACACGACATGGACGGCAGGGCTCGATGTCAGCCAGGCATACGCAGCAAAACAAAAACCGCCAACGTACAACGGCGATGGAAGAGAACGACCAATGCGGTTTCTGAAGGACTTCAGGGAATTCTGGCGAATTACGGGAAACACCGACCTTCACTATATCATCAGCCAGTCACTCAGAGATACGGCCAAGGATTGGTGGAGAATCGTGGAAGAAAGGGTCCAGTCAATTGAAGAATTCGAAGAAAAATTCCAAGCCCGTTATTGGAGTCAAGAGATTCAGGACAAAGTACGGAGAAATCTCGAATTTGGAGCATATGAGTGGGACGGGCATCGAATGACCCGGACCGAATACGCCACCCAAATTTTTGGCAACGCAAAAGACTTAAGCCAAGGTCCGACAGAAGAGCAGATCATCAGGAAATTGGCAAACCACTTCGACGAGGCAGTTAGAATGGCAGTACGAGTCAGTGGCATCAAAAACATCGATACTTTCCTCGAACTATTGGAAAGTATGGACGGAGCAGGACCCCTGAATGCTAGAAGATCTCTTCCGCGGTGGCATGAGACCAGCAATCCAAACTGGCAGCCAAACAACCCGTGGAAGAACCAAAGGTTTGGAACATTCGGAGGACCCCGCCCAACGGGACCAAACCCGCAATGGAGACCGGAATATCCCAGATATTCAGGGCCACCACCACCATTCCAAGGTCCACAGCCAAGGGGTGGAGAATATGGGTCAGCTAACGCAACGCGAGGACCGTGGATGCAGCGCGGATACGGAAATATAAGACCCCCTTTGAGCCCAGCAGCAGCACCATGGAATCCGAGTCAGTCCGGGGGACCAGCGGTCATGAACATGCCGACCAGAGGTCAAGCAGAGTCACAAGCACCGCCAACAGCAATCGGGCAACCCACCGGACAACAACAGAACCAGGGAAACTGCTAACCGTTGCGCCCGAATCGATGGCAATTACCAAAGTAAATGAAACATCACGAGGCGCAACGGACGATGAAGAAACTCAGGAAGCCATGGAAGAAGCACGGCAACGGATGAAAAGAAACCTGAAAAAGAAGGAAAGGTCAAGAAAGAAACGAAACAATCCAAACGGGATGGAAGAGCCAATAAATCAACAAACGATTCAATTAGGGATGCTGACGGTCCCCAGAAAGAAAATCGAGGTGAGAGAAAATCGGGAGAAAGCAGCTGAAATCCGGGAATGCGCCAGCAAATGTTACCGACTTGAGGAAGTAAATACTGGCAGTAGCACCAGGGAGAAATCAAAAAATAAAGAAAGGAAGCCTTTAGGACTCGAAACGAACGTATACGAGCATCCAAGAGACTTCCTGATAGACGAGCCAGGAAAGGGGAGCGTCATCAAGAGAATATACCCAAGATGTCCAACGCTGCCAATCAAAATAGAGGGAATCAGCGTAGAAATACTGATCGATAGCGGAAGTGAAGTTTCATGCTTATCGGAGGATTTCTTCCTACACCATCAAGAAAGCTTCAAAAATAGTCCAAGAATACCTGTAACAAGCACAGAGGCTATTGGAGCATTTGGCGGTAAATCCGGGAGAATTAAGCAGCAAATGATGGTAGAGGCCGAGCTTTACCAATCACGAGGAAGTCTTCAAATGCTGATCATACCGAAAATGGGCCGGAACGCTATTCTAGGTATAGATGGACTATTTGAACTACAAGTAGAGGTAGACGCGAATCAAGGCGTGATCAGAATCAGGGATGAAATAGTGGCGAAACTCGAAGAGGGAAGGTGGATCTGGCAACGCAAACAAACAACCGAGGAATCGATGATCCAGATTACCGCAATCAAGGAAAGAACATCTGACGAAATTACGGAACAAGAAATAGGACAAAAACTGCGGGAATGTCCAAATCTACAGGAAAGCGTCAGGGCTGCATTTGAAGCCCTGATCAGACAATACCAACACATCTTCAGCCGAAGACCAGGCAGGATGCATGCCTATACGCATCGTCTGTCACTCAAGGATCCGGAGCCATATATGCATCGCTCATATCCCGTGCCAATTCAATACCGGGAAAAAGTACAAAAGGAGATCCAAAGGATGATGGAACATGGCGTCATCGAACGAGCAAAAAGTCGCTTCATCAACCCACTGGTTACCGTAGTAAAAAAGGATGGATCGATTCGACTCTGTTTAGATGCCCGGCAATTAAATGCCTACCTTATTGAGGACCATGATACGGCACCACCCACCGAGGAGATTTTTCAACGATGCGGAGGAGCCCAGGTCATGTCTAGCCTAGACTTAACTAGCAGTTTTTGGCAGATCCCATTAGCAGTCGAATCACGACAGTACACGGCATTCCAGCACGAGGGGAAATGCTACCAATTTACGGTAACACCCTTCGGACTTAAGACAAGCACGGCGAGCTTAATCAGAGGACTGGACGTCGTGTTACAGGATCTGGGCAACTCAATCGTCAATTTTGTCGACGACCTGTTATGTTTGTCGAAAAATGAAGAGCAGCATGTGGCACATCTGCAACAATTGTTCGAGAGAATTAGTAAAAACAACATGACATTGAACCTCCAAAAATCCCGATTCTTCCGGCAAGAAGTCGCTTTTTTGGGACACGTGTTGACCACATCGGGAATAAAACCACAGCCTGAGAAAATTAAATCAATTCAGGAATATCCACGGCCAAGGAATATTAAACAGTTGCGAGGATTCCTAGGATTGATAAATTTCTACAGTAAATTCACCGAAAGACATGCGAAGGAAACTGTACCGCTTCTGGGCCTGCTAAAAAAGGGCCAAGAATGGAAGTGGGGAGAAGAAGAGGAGAAAACCTTCGCACGAATCAAGCAACTCTTCATCGAAACAGTAATGCTGAAACACGCGGACGCAACCCTAGGGTACACCCTCACCACCGACGCGAGCGATTACGCGATCGGAGCCATACTCAGTCAAGCAAATAGCAAGGGTGAAGTAGGGGTAATTTCATTTGCAAGTCGGACACTTAAGGGGGCAGAAATCGGATATACGACCACGGAGAAGGAAATGCTAGCAATAGTATGGGCACTGCACAAATTCAGGACCTACTTACTAGGTGCCAAAGTAAAAATTATCACGGACCATAAAGCACTAATTTTTATGAAAACATGTCGCTTTGTGGGGGACCGAATGTTAAGGTGGGCGCTATTAATCCAGGATTACGATATTGAAGTAGAGCATTGTCCTGGAAAAAGAAACGAAGTAGCCGACGCACTGAGCAGACCAGACATAGGGCCGGAAAATAAAGACCATCACAAGCCCGGGAAAGTCATTCTCACTGCCATCCTCGCAAGAAAACCAACCGAAGAGATAAAGCAACAGTTCAAGAAAATTGGACAAATCCAAGAAAAACAGGAAAATCTACAAACAATTTGGGAAAATTGTAAGAAAAATGAGACACAAGAGGAAGAGCAGAAATACAGAATCCACGAGGAATGTCTCCAGAAATATGATAAACATGGCCAGTGGAAAATCATAATACCGGAAGTCCTAATCAATAATTTCATCAAGGAATGTCATGAATTATATGGTCATCAAGGAGCTCGGAAGATCTTTCACATGATCAACGAAGACTTCACATGCCCACGATTAGCAAAAAGGGTACGGCAGATCATCGCAACGTGTGATAAATGTCAAAGGATAAAAGTGGCAGTACAAACAAACTACGCGAAAATGCAGACGATTGTACCAGAAGGCCCAAACGACTTGATCTCGATAGATTTTTTTGGACCACTGCCAAAATCAGTCGGGGGTGTCCAACACATCCTGGTGACAATTGACGCTTTCACCAAGTTCGTAAAACTATACCCATTGAAGAAAGCGAACACAGCGGCAACCATCAACCGAATCTTCACAGACTACATCCCAAGATATGGAAAGCCGAAACGAATCCAGTTTGATCACGGAACTCAGTTCACATCCAAAGTATGGCTGGAACGTCTGAAAATAGAAGACATACAAGCAGTATTTTCTTCGATACGACACCCGCAAGGAAACATCGTGGAGAGAGTCAATCGAGAACTAAGTCGGTTCTTCAGGACATTTCTGGATGATAAACACTCCGGATGGTATCGGTGGATACCAGTAATACAGGACTGCATAAATGAAACACAACACGAAACTACGGAATTTACGCCAACAGAATTGCAAACAAAGAAGAAACCGCGTCGGCCATGGCGAGAATGGGTGCACGCCCTCAAACAGGACCAAACAGAAGCATTAACCTATGAGAAAAAGATTGAATTAGTCCGAGAAAGAATACGGGTAAAAGGACAAAAAAGGGCAGAAAAATTCAATGCCACACATACAACCACAAACTTTGAAAAAGGTGAGCTGGTATTAGTACGCGCATTAAACGTGTCGGATCCCGGAAAACAAAAAATTGCAAAATTTATGCCCCTCTATGAGGGACCATATAAAATAAAAAAATGTGTTGGACAAGCCACTTTTTTACTGGAAGACCCAAAAACGAAAAGGGAGAGAGGGAAGTTCCACTCAAGCATGTTAAAACGCTATCTGACGGCGACTCGAGAAAACGACGAAAAAGAAAAAGGCGATACGCACGACCATCTCGAGAATCGAACAATCAATGCCGAAAGTCTGGAAGGGATATATAAGGGAGCCCGCGAACCAGGAAAACCGCAAATTCAAAAACAGCATGAAAGAAAACAGTAAAAACCGACCAAAGGAGGGAGCGCGGCGATGGGCGAGAAGAAGAAGACAAAGAAATAAACAAGCAAAAGTTCAAGAAGGAGACAGAATGGGCCAATCAACGAACAAAGATAAAAGAAATACCGCGGAAAGAAAAATCACCGAGGAAAAATTACATAACGAGGCACAACGAGTCGGCACAAGCGAGGTAAACAAACGCGGCGAATTCGAACTTTTCGAGGTGACGGACGAGAATATTAAAGGATGGTACCCCGGGATATCACTCGAAAATTAAAAAGAGGGAATAAAGGACGTCGCAAAATCAAGAAAATTCGTCAGTCAACAGTCAACCACCGAAGACGAAAAATGTATAAGAATCGCGAGGTATCGAACCTACGAGGAATATACAAGGGCGTCACAATCTCCGGGGTAACAAGCCCCAATGAGATTTTTCTCCATCTAAACGATAAATACGGACAGGAAACGGCGATAATCCGAACGTGGCAAAGAATGAACCCAGACGAACCGGGAATTCATCATCTCCTGGAAGAAGAGATTTTTCCGGGCGCAGGCATTCTGTATCGCCACGCGGAAGAATTTTTCCGGGCATCGGTCGTCGAGAAAAAGGAGGACGGGACACTAAAGGTATGGCTGGGAGATTGGGGAAGCACGGTGTACGCCAAGTTAGAAGAATGCTACACCGCCCCCGAGATGGCCTATATCCACACCTTCCAGGCCATCCCAGCAACGCACGGGGTCCTAGTGCCAACGGACGAGGTATGGAGCGAAGAGGACGTATTCTACGCACGAGAGATCGCCCGAGACACCACGTGGACAGCGAGGATATGGGGTCAGCCATCAGCAATCGGCCTCGTCGTCGTCGAACTATTTTTGGAGGACGAGGGCCCAAACCAGGGTCGCTGTTTGGCGGACCTGTTCGTAGAGTCAAAAATGGCGCAAATAACCGAGGAGCTAAACCTACCGGGGATAACAAGCAAAGGGTGTCAACATGGAGACCCCTATTATCACCAAGAGGCGCTACGTCGGTGGGTGTTGGACGAAAACAATAACACCGAGTCCAACACCCCTACCAACACCACCAACACAGGAAACAACGAGGACAACGAGGCCGACCTAGGCAGCTGGAACGACGACGACGAAGACAACGAAGACGCCGCAACACTAATAAACAACGAACACGACAGCGAGGAGGAACAATTTTGGGAGGACATCGGACTATACGACAACGAGACTCCAGACACAGACAGCGACGACAACAATAGCTTGGCCTCGTTATAGGCAAACAATAAAAACACCAACCAAAGCATTTTGATTTTTTTTTGTTGCGAGCGAACCCCGAAGGACAGCGGTCCACCGAAATGCGAGCGTGACATAGAGTAAGGGAAGGGGAAGTGAAAACAAATGCGACAGAAAAAGCAGGAGAAGAAGAAGAAGTAGTGAATACAGCTAGAAAGGTAGGAAGAGGTTATATTTTTTTTTTTTCTTCACGATTCGGAAGCCGCAAGGGCAATCCGAAGCGAGAAGAATAAAAAAGGGGGACAATGAGACGTACAGGTCCGTCTCATGCCAAAAACCCCCCACCACAAAAAGCTAGCAAACGGTAAAAGACCGATTGGGGTATTAGGGAAGGGGAAATAATAAATATAAAAGTCAAGTGGGCAGGTATGACCTTCAAGGTCACAGAACAATGAGCGGAAGGAAAAACGAGTGATAGAAGAAAAAACAGAAAAGAGCAAAAAACAGTCTAAGGTATAAAAAGTTAGAGAGAAAAAGAAAAACAGAAAATAAACAAAAACAGTAGAGAAAGGGAACGACAGGTAAAAAAGTAAGAGAAGGGGAAAGGTCGTGGGAAAGAAAACAGAGAAAGTAAAAAAAAAACAAAGGAAGAATAAATTTATTTAAAACATGAAAAAAGTTAACAATAAAGGGAATGATGGGTAATCCGTAAGGGAAGGGGAACAACAAACAGTCAAAAATGGGTATAAAAGAGGAGGAAAATCGGAGGAACGACACTTCTTCTTCCACTTCTTTTTACTTCGTGGATCAGTAAGTACCGCTTAGCAAAGTACCTCTTTTTAGGGTGGAAAGCTGAGAGGGGGAAAACACTGAAAAAACGAAATCAGAAGGAAGTCGTCGTAAGAAAGTCGGGCTTTTTAAGTGGATAAAAAAAAGTACCGCTCAGCAAAGTACCTCTTTTCAGGGCGGAAAGCTGAGAGGGGGAACCTTGAGACACTTAAAAAGGGCAAAATTATAACATACATTTTTTTTTTAGTCAGTAAAGACGGAAATAAGAATTGGGAGTAGAATAAGAAAAAGAGTATAAAAAAAAACATTCAGATTAAACAAAGGAAGGATAAATTACGAAAGGATAGATAGAAAATTAGTATTAGGGGAATAGAAAGTGCGAGGAGGTATCAGAAACACCAGGCGACAATACACACACACACACATACAACTGTAAAAACACGAAATACCTACAAGGGCTCCCGAAAATATCAGGAGAACCCAAAGGTCAAGAAGGCATCTCGACATTCAAACACCACACCAACACAATACACGTAACTAGCGGGAATATCAGCATAAGCGGGTACGTGGCGCCATCCGACGGAGTCAAACACGGTTAGAGTAATCGATTATCGACGCGCGATAATCGGTTACGCTCACGGGTAGTAATTACGAGAGAGCACGCCGTAGCGCGGGAGTCGAAGGCGCGCCGCGATCCACCGCGCCGTGACCCACTAGAGTGGGGGGACTCAGGGAGCGCGGTCAGCACGAGAGCGCGCTCGGCGCCACGCGCAACGAGCGATAGTAGGAAAAGAGGGGGAAACGCGCCGTATCGAGATTGAGCGCGCTGCGATCGATACCGCTAGGGAGAGTGGACCGCGACAGACAGCGCCACGCGCAACCTAGGGAAAGGCGCCCGGTTGACTCCGCGCGCCGCAGGCGAGAGCGCGCCTTAACTCACGCACGCCGCGAGCGCCAATACGTGTAGGAGAAGGGGAAATCATCGACCTAAAGTAGAGTAATCGCGCTCGCGCACACTTACCATCCGAGCGATTCGAGTATTGTACCGACTGCGCAGAGACACATTCAAACACACAAAACACACTCCAGAGACACATTCAAACACACAAAACACACTCCAGCGACACATTCAAACACACAAAACACACTCCAGCGACACATTCAAACACACAAAACACACTCCAGCGACACATTCAAACACACAAAATATACCCCAGCGCTACATTGAAATACACAAAATACAACACACATAACACTTGTACACAGGAATCTTTTAGTATTATATCGAGTCAAAATAACGAATAAACGCCATTTTATTAACAGATACCTCCAAAACAAAGAGTTTTAATTAATTTCTTCCCTGATCGAGTCCCGAACCAATAAAATTAATTGTAACGACTTCCGACCCGTTACAGTTTCTTAAACCGATGTGCTGGTCTAGTGGTTAGCGTGCTTGCCTCTGAAATCAGCACATCGGGAGGTCGCGGGTTCAAATCGCCGTCTCGAAGTTTCGGAGGAAAATAAAAACACGGGCGTGTCGTAGCTCCAGATCTACACGGATCTGGCGCACGCGGACCAGTACGTGTATGTGGGGCTGTAGCCTATGAGCTATTTATCGACGAAACGCGACGAGTTCCGAGACTGAGAAGCGAACTCGTGACCCGCTGTATTGGTATAGGTTTTCCGCACTTTCCCTATACCCATGGCAGAAAATGTCATGGTTTATGCGATACAGAGGGGGAGTCGGCTGCGGCCGCAAGGTGGGGATAGTTTAGGGATGTGGAGTGAAGAAAATGGTGGGAAATGTAGTAAGCGGTAGATGAAAGCTACAATAAGCGAAGCGTTCGCCGTAGCATATACATTATTTTTCTTACCATTTGGCATTTAATACTCATAACATTTGGAGAAAAAGCCTCAAACAAAAATTCTTTTTTCAAAATAAAAAAAATGTACATATTTTATACCGCCAGTATTATCAGTACCAAAAGCGTACCACGTGGAGGTTTTCAAATGACGAAAATTTTCAAATGGGAATTTTTGTGCCATTTTCCTTACAACTCTGCATCGAATACTTAACCCTTCCTTGACGCACGTACATTTGGCCACGACTTTGACTCACTGGGTCATTTTGACCCGCATAGTACTCATCCACCTGCCCTCAGCAACCCATCGGTTGGTTCTTATTGAAAAAAAATCGGGATACACTTTAAACATTTCTTGATACGTCTACATAATTAAAATTCGAAAAATGTAAATTTGAATTGTTGTAAGAAAATATTGAATACTTTTGTTTATGGAAAAGAGAGCATTTTATTTCAAATTTGTCCGGGACAACATTACCCAGTGTATCAAGGAAGGGTTAAATCTCGGGAGAAAAAAAAGGTAGTTTTTTCCGAGACGAAAAAAATGCCGCCTTTGAAAGCTATGTCTATTTGAAAAGGGTTTCAACGAGTGTTTTCCCAGTCATACCGTAAGCGTAAGACCGTTTTCAGTGCTATTCCATGGACATGAGTTTCATTTAAATCGAAGTCGGCCACCAAAGTGGCGTTCCTTGTTAGAATCGACGAGCGGGAATGAACGGAAAAACAAAAGAGTAGTATAACAGGAACGGTTCTAACTCAGGGATCTCAGGGGGGAGCGGGGCGGGGGGCTCCAGCGCGGGGGACCGAGGGCAGACGTCACGCGGCAGGGAGGGGGAAGGCGCTGCAGAGGGGTAGGCAGTACAGAGGGGTCTAGCACGAGGTAGCCGGGAGTGGGGGTGTGACGTCACACGGCGAGGGGGAGGATGGCGATGCCAACCGTGCGGAGGAGGGGGCGGTGAATAGAATGAGACAACAATCATAATTAACAAGTACTTTTTTTTTCCTCCTATAAATTGCATACAGAATGGTTGCAATAGAAAATTTTCATCAATAATGGAAGAATTTTAAATACAAATTATCAGAGTGTGTTGTACATAATACCCTGTGTGTGTGCGTGTGTGTGTGTTAAAAATGAAAAATGGAATAAAAAATCGACGTCGATGCCATCGTTCTGAAACAAACTAAACATGCATTTTTGTCTTATTAATCTATGTGACACATTGACATTATTTACAATGATACCAAAGTTGACTGGAAATACTTACAATTGGCTCGGTATACATTTATGCAGGTGGTACACATGTCGGGTGGAATTATTTGGTGCAGTGGATCTCGACAGTCGTTGCAGAAAATTCCCCTCATCTCAGCATAGCGTTCGCGGTAGTGACCGCACACTCTTATGGCTTCTCCAAACGCGTCCCGGGCGTGGAAATAGCACGAAGTGCAATACTTCGCTCGACCATTTGTCGTGAAGTAAAAATAATTCACGCAATATTTGACGTTCTGGTCGAGAAGATAAATTTGAAGCATGTCCATTTTATTTTCCCGCACATCGTGGTTTTCACTATCAGATCCACTTTCGTACGCCGAATCTACCGATTCGATATCACTTTCCAGATCGTCTACATCCATAACGTCTATTTCGTTGTCGTTGTCGTCGACGATATCAATCACATCAACTTCGCGGATTTGATCAGCCATTATTGCACTTTTTTTTCTACAGCTCTTTCGTTTTACACACGCGCCTCGGAGGTTGGAGACTGGAATGGGGAAAAATGCTGTCCCGATTCTTTCTGAGATTTCGAGTTTTGGATCTCTATTGGGATGCAAAATGGTGGGGATGGTATTGCTCGAATTTTTCCATACTTCAACGCTAGGATATACAAACGGTTTTTCTCCTCAGCCTGTAGGAAATAGGGGGATGGGTAGGGGAAGAAAATGGCCTTCTACGATGTCGAAAGATTTTTTCTCAATGTTTGTTTCTTTCTTGACTGTCGGCAAGGGTGATGATGCACTGTAAAAAAGTGACCCTACATCTTGGAGGCGAAGGCTGACCTGATAGGACTCATCTCAAGTATTGAATTTTACGATCTCCACAAAACCACGTTTGAAAACAACGTATGGAGACGCATACAAGTGGTTTCTCATAGCGAACATCCCAGTATTTTGGGATTTCGGATTGCTATGCATGCACGACCTGAACACAGTATATATATATATATATATATATATATATATATATATATATATATATATATATTGTAACGTTTCGCGTTTTGCCACGAAGGCTTGTATTCGTTTTCCTCGATTGTTTGTGTGATTACGACGAAAACGATCTTTGGACGGCGAATATTCGGCCGAAGAATGAATTTTGGGTTTCCCGTAGCCTCCTGAAGGACGATGTACGTGACATGTGCCGAAATTAATGATTAGGATTTTGAAGGTTTTTTAGAAGATGCCTCAGTGGTTTTGAGGGTCTCAGGGACACCTGTCATAATCCGTCATCATCGGCATTTGATGTTTCGGATTTTCGTATTAAATGTGGAGGGGTAAAAGAACAATTGTTTGCGAGGTGTCGCGGGCTTGCTCCGATTTCTTGACTCGAGTGACACGCCCGGCCGGCGGCATGGCCGGTTGCTCTGAACACTGGCCAAAATACGCAGGTGTCTCGGGAATGGTTAGACGCTATCGTATTCGGTGTGACGGTGGCTTACCTCTATAGCCGAAACGTTACATGGCCCCTCCAAGGTCGGAGTTCCCTTCTTTAGGGGGCGACGACCTTGAGGCCTATTCCCAGTGGAGGGACGACCCCGTGCACTCTTCCGGGTGCACGCCTCCTCGATGGCGGGGTCGTCGGCAGGGCGCTTGATGTCTGGCCTGGTCGTGGTGCGTCGCCGTCACCAGAGGATCCGCATCCCTTCCTGGGTGCGTACCGCTCGTGGACCCTCGCGAGCCGGTGCTCTTCACTCTGGAGTGGGCGGCGGCGCCGGAGGTGTGGGGACCACGAATTTCCTCTTGATTTTTGTCGTTCCGGGCTGGAACCGACTAGGCGTCCCTTCGGGTATCCCCAACACCTCTCGCTGTCGCGCTTCATCCTCATCCAGGTGCTGGAAAAACCACGGCTCGGTCTGCGACTGTCGGCTTTTCCCGGTCAGAGGACGGTGCGCGTTTCTCTTTCCTTTCTCAGCGGGTATGTAGGGTCGCGGGGCGACCTCGTGACCCTCCCAATCGCTGCGTGTCTGTGTTGCTTTATCCATGATCTATCGTGAACTGGAGTAAGCTCGACCGTGCTGGCTCTTATCTTATTTTCGTCCTGGTGTTCTAGTAGAGGGGGTATTCCGTGTGTCGCCGATAGGGGCGCAGATCGCTGTGGTGGAAGAGTCCTCGCTCCTTGTCGCTGCCTACGTGTTTTAGGATGTACGACGACTGGTGGATTTTCCGCGAAATGACGTAGGGCCCTTCGTAGACCGGTAGGAATTTCGCGATCAGGCATACCGACGGTCGTGAGACGGCGAGGGCTCGTGCGAGTACCTCGTCTCCTACATAATATTCCCTCGTCCTATGCAGTTGGTTAGTCTTGTCTGCTTGCTTCCCTCGTGCTTCCCGCATCCGTTCGGACGCGGCTAGTATGAGGTTTTCGTGCGCAATGGGTGTCTTTTGACGCTTGCGCAGGACCTTCTGCCAGGGGCGATCCACCTCTGTTCCGAAGTGCAACTCCCACGGCGTGAAGCCTGTGGATTCGTGATGGGTCATGTTGATGCACTCCTCGACGACGGGTAGCCATTTGATCCATTCGTTTGACTTCCCTTTGAGTAAGGTTCGGAAGAATCGAGAGAGTTCTCGATTCGTTCTTTCGACGGGATTGGCTTGTCGGTGACGGATGGAGGTCCAGATCTTCCTTATCCCATTTCCGCGTAAGTAGGCTTCCCATTTCTTCGCTGTGAATTGGGTCCCTTGATCGCTAAGTATGGCCTCGGGCTTCCCAAACTTCACGAAGTAGTCGTCCGCCAGCACTTTCCACGTGGCATCCGTGGTGGCATTCCGCAACCAGCTGTCGCAGCTGGCCAGGGTTTGACGAATTACGTGTTGGAATCGTGGGAAGTAGAAGTCTTCTTTGAGCATCAGGTGGCACTTCTTTGCGCCTGCATGGGCGTAGGTGGTATGGCAATTTATGATCAGCTCTCGTATTCCCATGGCGGGCACCCAAACTCTCTCAGACCCCTTTGTTATTCTGAAGAGGAGCCCATCTCGAAGGAGATACTTGGGTTCGTCGGGTTTTGGCTCGCCCTGCTCAAGGAGTTTCCATATTCGGGGTCATTCTTTTGCAACTCTTTGATGCGGGATATGGAGGCAACTAAGGCTTCCACCTGATCTTTTTCGAGTGAGGCTATGCGTATGTGCTCCTTAGCTCGTTCCGTATTGGGACGGCTGAGGAGGTCCGCGACGAGATTTTTCTTTCCCTCGCAGTATTCTATCGTGGGATTATAATCTTGAATCGCGAGTATCCATCGGGTTAGTCTAGCGTGGGACAACCGACATTCCTTGAGGAAGGTTAGGGCTACATGGTCCGTCACGACCACCACCGGAGCTCCAAATAGGTATGTGCGGAATTTGGTGAGGGCCCACACAATTGCAAGCAGCTCACGTTCCGTGACGGTATATCGGAGTTCCGCGCCCTTCAGCGTACGGCTTGCGAAGTAGATGACCATTGTTCCGCCATCGTCCGACTTTTGCGACAGGACGGCCCCGAGCGCGAGGTCACTGGCGTCCGTTTGTAGGTAAAACGGACGGTTTTTTAAGGGATATGCCAGGAGCACGCTTGTGCAGAATTTAGCTTTGATGTTCGCTAATGCACTTTCCTCGTTGGTTCCCCATTCCCACATTTCCCCTTTTCGTAGCAGGTGGAGAAGAGGGGCTGTCGCCTCGCTGTGTTCCTTGGTGAATTTGCTGTAGTAATTCACGAGTCCAAGGAACCCTCGGAGTTGTTTGATATTCTTGGGTGAGGGGAAGGCTTGAATAGCCTCTACCTTGTCAGGATCGGGTCTTATTCCGTCTCGCGACAGGATGTGGCCCAGAAAATTGGTCTCCTTTTTGAAGAAATGAGATTTTTCTAGGCTAAGCGTCAAGCCATGTTCCAAAAATCTTTGGAATAGCTCCCCGAGGCTTGAGAGGTGTTCCTCAAAAGTCTCGGAGGTGCATAGGATGTCATCGACGAAGTTCGTCACATCGTGAAGCCCCTGAAGGACTTTTTCGAGTCCTCTCACCAGACTTGCCGTGCTGGTGGAGAGACCAAAGGGCGTCACGCGGAACTCGTATACTTTCCCCCGATGAGAAAAGGCGGTGTACTTCCTTGATTCCGGGTGTAGAGGGACTTGCCAGAAACTGGCACGCATGTCGAGGGTGGACAGGAACGACACGCTTCGGCATTCCTGGAATAATTCCTCCGCGGTCTCCAGGCGTTCATGATCCGGTACTAATATCTGATTTATTCTTCTCGCGTCCAGACACAGCCTGACTCCGCCATCCTTTTTCCGAGATATCAGGAGCGGGCTACTGTACGGACTTTTCGAGCGCTGAATGATTTTTTGTTGGATGAGTACCCGGATTTCCTTATCTACCGCCGACCGGTAGGCTAGGGGTACGGGGTAGCTCATCGCCTTGAAAGGTTCGTGCTGCTTAACTTTCAGCACGTGTTGGTAAGATCGGAGCAAACCCGGTCTTTTATTGAAGACCTGTTTGTGGTTTTCGAGAAGGTTCCTGAGGGCTTCCTTCTCGAGGTTTACGAGGCCGGTGGTTTCAGAGACCTTTAGGTCTAATTCTAGATCAGTGACTTCCTCGGAGTCGAGGATTGCTCCTCGATCGGAGATATCCGTGTCGAGATGGGTGGCTTGCAGGGGTATGGACTGATGGGCCCTATCGTCCTCCCTGCTGTCGAGAGTTATGTGGTATTGTCCCAGATCTATGACTGACCGTGTTCTCACGAGGAAGTCTATCCCTAAGATGCACGTACTTGTGAGTTTGGGAACAATCAGTATGGTGTGTGAAATTTTGATTGAGCGGACTTCGATCTCCGCGTAAATTTGTTTGGTGACAGGAGTAGCTCTTCCTCGCGTTGCTCCTGTGACGGTGGTTCTTGATAATGGTAGTGTGGGACACGCCTGAAGGGCCTGATGATGGTTGAAGAGGTCTAAGGCTATTGGGGTTGCTTGGCTCCCCGTGTCTACCAGGGCAGACACCGGGATACCGGCGATTAGTACCGCGATATTGGGGCATTCTCTAGACGTCTCTACGTCATCAGGTTCCTCCGCGAGAAGGTCGCCTCTCACATCCCTTCCCAGCCCGAGCGTCACCTCCCTCATTGCGACGCAGAAGGGGGTGACGTCTGCTCGTTTCCCTGCTCGGAGGGATTGGTAGGATCGGCGATCGCTTCAGCGTCTGTCTCCACAATCTCGAAGCTCTGGATGGCCTTCCGATTGTCTCGACGATTGTCGGAAAATTGACCTTTTTCGGGTGGGCCTCTGGGGTACCCGAAGCGGGTTGGTTTGTTGTTCCCTGGATGGGATTCATGTCGTGGTGGTTCCCTTGAGAACCCCGCGAAGGTTGGTCGAGGCGGACGGCCTGACCCGTCACGCTCCTTGTTTCCCGGTCCCTCTTCGTCTAGAGAGGACAACAGGTCCAGGAGGCTCGGAATGGTCTCGATGCATTTCGCTCGGACGATCATTCGGACCTCCTCCGGGAAGTGCCTTCGTATTTTACTAATGATCTCCTTGTCGGAGAGGGGAGGCCGAAGATCTTTAGCCAGACCAATCAGTGAAAGGGCGTATCCAAAACGGGACTCCTTTTTCAGAGGATCGAACCATCCGTATTCTATTTGGTTCTTGGCCCGATATTGCCGATCCTCGCTCCAGAATCGTTCGAGGAACATTCGTTCGAGCGATTCCCAGGAGTGGATGTCATTTCTCGATATCTTCCACCACTGGAGGGCCAGATCCGAGAGACATTGAGAGACGATTATTTTGAAATCATAGCGGGAGCCGAATACGCGATGGTACTCTCTCAAATCGGTTAAGAATTGCCATGGGAGTTCGTGATCATGCCCGCCAAAGGTGGGGGCACATATTTTCATGACTCCCATGACTGAGGGGTGTCTTCCTGTGTTGCTGGAAGACTCCGTTGGTGGGGTTGACTGCGTTGGTTATTTTGAGGACGTTAGCATATTGTACTCATATCGAGGGATAGAGTATACCCGAAGGTACCTCTCTAGGATATTAGGCGAGCATGCGGCGCGAAGAGGCGTCACGATGAATATAGGTCACGTTCTTGATATGGTAGGAGTGGTCGAGTACAGGAAGCGAGCAATTCGACTAAAGGCGGCTATTCCCGCGAGTCCGTGGTGGTCTTGCTCCTCGCAGTGGGCGGGGCCCCTTGCGAGGTGTCGCGGGCTTGCTCCGATTTCTTGACTCGAGTGACACGCCCGGCCGGCGGCATGGCCGGTTGCTCTGAACACTGGCCAAAATACGCAGGTGTCTCGGGAATGGTTAGACGCTATCGTATTCGGTGTGACGGTGGCTTACCTCCATAGCCGAAACGTTACAATATACTAGTGGCGGTCAAGTGCCGTCTCCATCTCCGCACGTGCTGCAAAGGATGAAGAGTCCGTCTTCCCCGACACCGCATCATGTGTCCCTTGGGCAGGTCTTTTTTTTTTTGCTCCTCGCATTTGAATCTTTTTTTCCCTTGGAAAAATGCGTCTCGACGATATGGAGGAAAATAGTTTGAATGAATATATGGATTACAAAGGGTAATGTTTTTTCTTCTTTATTTTCTACCAGTTGAAGAGTATACAAAAGATATTGCGATGTTATAGAATATAGCGGTGTTAAAATGGTATTCTGTAATGTCCCCATGGTGATGTGTTTGTGCTATTGGGTATGATATATCGCTTATCATCGTGTGGACTAAGAGCAACTTTTCTTTCGCGAATAGTATATACATCGTGCAGTGTGGATCTTATACACGTTTGGCTCCGGCACACTTCAATCTTCTCATTTAAACACTGTATATAATCATCAAAAGTTATTGGTCTTGCGACACTCTTTACACCTTTAACTTTTTTGGTATCCCTTTTACCATCTACTCTTAACGCATACATTTTTGACCGAAGTCCGACAAATTCAGTCATTTTAGTTTTAAGGCTTTCACGGCTCTTTATGTAATGAGAAGAGTATGTGGCTTCCGGATGGAGGCCGTGTTGAAGATCAGCGTTGTACCGACGTTTCGCAAACGTTACAGTTATATCATGCACTTTGGGCCATAAAGTTTACCGGAAGCCAACGCATACGGATAGATACCTCCACGCTACGTCCCATCACCACCCTTCCCAAAAACAGTCGATCATAAGCTCTCTGGCCTACAGAGCTCTAGCAATCTCCGAACCAGACTCCCTGGAGGTTGAACTAGAACACCTACGAAACGTTTTAGGAGACAATGGCTACAAGCCAGGCAACATCGAAAGAACGATCAGAAATCTAAAAAGAAAAATAGCTGATCCGAAAACGGTTACAGCACCTGATGGGGAGAATGAAGGACAAATAACCGCAACAACTTCCCTTCCATACCTTCAGGGCATAACCGATCGCATAGGCAGGGTCCTTGGAAAACATAACGTGCGAGTCATCTTCAAACCTCAGAAGAAACTAGCACAAGTGATTCCGAGTGCAAAAGACCAAAGATCACCATTAAGTGTACCAGGAGTATACAAGATACCCTGCTCATGCGGTAAAGTGTACATAGGAGAAACCGGGAGGAAGATCAGTACACGGATCAAAGAACACCAACGGTGTATCAAATATGGCTATATTACACAATCAGCGCTGGCCGAACATTGGATGGAGACTGGTCATGCCATCCAGTTCGACAAAGCCCAAAGTGTGGCCCCATCAAACAGCTATTTTTCCAGGAAACACCGAGAAGGCCTGGAAATCCGAAAACATCCGGACAATCTAAACAGAGATGGAGGATATCACGTCAATTCCATTTGGCACACCGTTCTCCCGGTTTTTTTTTAATTGACCAGCTGATCAATTAAAACATCTGATTGGCTGGTGCAGCGATCTGGAACGATGACTGCAACTATATAAGGGATGCCTGAGATACGAGAGCATCAGTATCGGAGCTCTCAGCCCTGATGATGCAGACTGTAACGTTTGCGAAACGTCGGCACAACGCTGATCCTCAACACGGCCTCCATCCGGAAACCACATACTCTTCTCAAATTCAGTCATTATAGCACCGTTGTTTTCATCCTTCATAAGACCTGGCACTTTCTTATTTACTAATGGAATATCGAAAACATTATCGATGGGATAATCACTCGTGTCGAACCGGACAATAGTTTGCTTCATACCTTCTTATACATCTTCGCACTCAATGTGGTAGATAAGGCTATCGGTATCGGGATACATTATCTGACATTTTTCACGATATAACGGAGCCAAATGATCATAGTGGAACTCGTACAAACACGTTTTCGATATATCGAGTATGCACATACCGACATATAATGGTTTGGAGAATTTCACTTCAAGTTGACGCAATTCAACGGCAATCGAGTTTTCGGAAAAGATGCTCCTACTGTGAAAGTTGGGCTTCGCAATCATCGCCTCGGCACCATATCTCCTCTCCCATTTTGTCAACAGTTTCACGTCAACGTGATTTCGAACGTTTTCCATTGTTTTGCCAAATACCGCATTATTCATCAGCTTATATAATTTTTTTTCAAAATCATTTTTCGCCATGGTTCTGAATTGCGTGTTTAGCTAGATGTAAGACCGTAACCATGGAGATTGTTGGAATTGCAATATTCGATGGATTTTTGTTATTCGATGTCTGCATGCCGTAGACACTGTTGAACATTCCGGTAATGTACAATATAGCGCTCTTTATTGTACAAAGTTGCGAGCAACTTGTCCTGCCGCTTACCGGGTGGTTTACCACGCGTTGGACAAAACGGAAGATCGCTATGTGCATCGTGTAAATTTTGTGAATAATCTAAGTCTACCTAGAGAATGTAGCCCGTAGGCGAATCGTTTGAGAATGATGATGAATCAAAATTTGACAGGTCATTGACCCATTTGAAATTTGCATAAGGCAAAAATTGACACATTGCCCAGCCGTAGAAATTGTTTACATCGAAATACATGAGATACGATAAAGCTTTAGACGGATCGTGTGACTCTATATATTTGTTATTCGCGTTAGCATATCTGTTCGAACATTGACTTAGTCCGCCACGTATGCCACGTTCGATAAACATGACCATGTCAATGTCAGTGAGCAATTCGAATGTAATACTCGTATGCTTCAACATTGCGTCCCATGTATACCCGGGGAGTGAATAGTAATATGCCGGGTCAAGTCCATAGCTCTCAATACAGCTATCACGGAAATTTTCAAATATGTCAGCTAATAACAGGACATCCGTTTTAAAATATAGATCGCTATATTCGCCTAACGTTAGAATAGAGAATTCCTTCCAGACATTTTCCGCGTGTGTATAGTCGCTCTCGCTTACAGTGCCACCACTCAATGAACTGTAAAATGAGTCAATTGGTGGTAGACACGTTTCTTGTAACCTACTGACGTCGTCCACATATTCATATAGGAAAACACCTTTGCGTGTCAATAAATCGAATTGTTGATTATTAGGAATTGCAGATTTTAAAATTTTTAGTTTATCCTTGGTAAGAGACGATGCTAATTTATCGAGAGAAGTATTGAGAAATCTATATGAATCGATAAATCTCAATTTGATGTCATTTCGCGTATCGTACGTGAGTTTCACATTTTTCGTAAATGAAATATACCTTTCTTTTGTTATGGGAAGTACTTCGACACTCCCTTCGAAAGCTGTAGCCACTTCCTTAATAATGAAATGCGCATCATATCCGGATAAATTGTGAAATACGATGGGGATGAAAAAGGATTGCTGAAAGTTCAAATTGCAGTTCGAATGCGCGGGGCTTCAATAACGCCCAGTCAAATGACAATGATCTCTAACACGTGTATCGCCTTGCGTCAATGTTTTCTCACATATGTGGCAGTGCGTAGCGCGACGGAATTCTGCCCATTCCTCGCGTGTCAAATGTATCATGGGGACACTAGTACATTAAATTATTTTCACGCGAATAGCTAAACTTTTCAGTTCTTGAACGAACCAGCAAATGCAATTATCACTGCGAATCGACTGCTATGTGGATAGGGAATTGTCATATGAACAATGCACATAATACGCAGCACTGAATACTTGGTGATGTTGATACCTATTTGGATCGTCGGTTTGCGACAAGACACACTCGAGGTCTGCGTATACAACGAAGGGGAGACGCTGCTTCCGATCCAAGTTTCTGAAAGTGAGCCACTTGTCCTCTTCGCGTGGCAACTGGATGGCATAGTCGTTCAGCTTTCCACAATCCGTTGTGTGTGACTCTAGTTTCACATTCGAACTGAAGTAATGCAAGCACCTGTGCAAAGAGATTTAATTGTTTTTGTTCGACCGATTTTTTCAAATTTCAAGTATGTCGCATATTTGATTGTATTGTAGGTTTACATACCGATCGCAGATATATTTTCGATGGCCCAGCATGCTAAGTTGCGAGCTCACCAGCCTGGATAAATTTTTAATCCACGCAAAATGTCCAACATTAGTGTCTGATGGATCTTGAAGGTACAGCAAATTTATTTGCTTATCCCGTTTGTTCTCACTAATGCGTATTGGAAGGGTGTTCTTCTTCTCGATGGTATACACATTGATTGATAAATTATTCTGTTGTTCGAATTTTTTTATTTTTTCTAGAGTCACGGGGAAGGCAATACCCTGCATATGATTTAAAACCGTCGAAAAATGTGGATACGACGATTCACGATCACTTTTACGTTCGGCAGGGTATAGCGCCGTGACCACGGACCACGCAAAGCACGCACTATCGTTGGACTTTATATTTACTACTGCACGCTTTGTCATTACTTCCTGTGGCGATTTAAGGTGGCAACCGGCACGCATTGGATTATATTTATTCACACTTATGGTTAAATTTAGAATTTTTAACAAGGTTCAGCCACTATCGCGTTCTTGAAATTCGTCAAGGGATGCTCGAGTGGGTTCGACAACGCGTTGTTCATACCACTCACCTAAATCAGATGTTTGAAAAAGTTCAAAGTTTTTTGTATTGACACTTTTGTTTGCGTGCTTATCACCTGCCACAAACTCACCATTGAATGTGGTCATTAACCTTTACACTAAAATGTTTTTCACATGTAAAAGCACTATGTCTCGGGCATCTTCGAGAAATCGACGTGGTTCAATATGGTTGCGGTTAATTACTGAACCAGTCAGCCCGCGACTTTCGAATGCCGTCACAATGTTCCGCCAAATCAAACCATTTTCTTGCGCACTACATGCAGCCCCCTCATGTACAAAACGTTGACGTATCGAATTTTTTAAATTTTCAAGTCGCGCTATTTGAGCGATTAATGATTGGTGATTACCAATTGTCAATCGCGGACGTTTATTTCGACTTTGGTTCTCCAACGATTTAATTAATTCACGGTATTGTTGCTCCCACACATTGTACTCTTCCACCGAATTTATGAGTATAGCTTGTTCTCGTAGTCTATGTTCTAACACGTTGCTACACATATTTATAAGTTTAAAAAAATTGTTGAAGTGAGAAACGATGTTGGTTTGTTGACTGCTTCATTCAAAGTGTTAAAACTTCCGAGCAGCAGCAATCACAACGTTCCACAATTTGAAGAAAAAGATTATTTTCCCTCTTTATCATTATATTAGAAGTCTAACAGCCTCCTCTCTCAGGCTTTTTTATACCATCATTCGTATAGAGTCGGGGATAGAGCAGAAAAACCAGAGCGACCAATGTAGGGTCTGTGAGGGATTTTACGAGTTTTTAAGGACCGGCCGTGTTGCTGACTGACATTAAACGCTATTCGATATCTAGACCGAATATTCAACATGGTGTCAGAGGCGTGAGTGAGAGAGACATACTATATATATATATCAAATCAAACCATTTTCTTGCGATATATATATATAGTATGTCTCTCTCACTCACGCCTCTGACACCATGTTGAATATTCGGTCTAGATATCGAATAGCGTTTAATGTCAGTCAGCAACACGGCCGGTCCTTAAAAGCTCGTAAAATCCCTCACAGACCCTACATGATCGCTCTATTTTTTCTGCTCTATCCCCGACTCTATACGAATGATGGTATAAAAAAGACTGAGAGAGGAGGCTGTTAGACTTCTAATATAATGATAAAGAGGGAAAATAATTTTTTTCTTCAAATTGTGGAACGTTGTGATTGCTGCTGCTCGGAAGTTTTAACACTTTGAATGAAGCAGTCAACAAACCAACATCGTTTCCCACTTCAAAAATTTTTTCAAACGTATAAATATGTGTAGCAACGTGTTAGAACATAGACTACGAGAACAAGCTATACTCATAAATTCGGTGGAAGAGTACAATGTGTGGGAGCAACAATACCGTGAATTAATTGAATCGTTAGAGAACCAAAGTCGAAATAAACGTCCTCGATTGACAATTGGTAATCACCAATCATTAATCGCTGAGATAGCGCGACTTGAAAATTTCAAAAATTCGATACGTCAACGTTTTGTACATGAGGGGGCTGCATGTAGTGCGCGAGAAAATGGTTTGATTTGGCGGAACATTGTGACGGCATTCGAAAGTCGCATGCTGACTGGTTCAGTAATTAACCGCAACCATATTGAACCACGTCAATTTCTCGAAGATGCCCGAGACATAGTGCTTTTACATGTGAAAAACATTGTTGAACAACATTTTAGTGTAAAGGTTAATGACCACATTCAATGGTGAGTTTGTGGCAGGTGATAAGCACGCAAACAAAAGTGTCAATACAAAAAACTTTGAACTTTTTCAAACATCTGATTTAGGTGAGTGGTATGAACAACGCGTTGTCGAACCCACTCGAGCATCCCGTGACGAATTTCAAGAACGCGATAGTGGCTGAACCTTGTTAAAAATTCTAAATTTAACCATAAGTGTGAATAAATATAATCCAATGCGTGCCGGTTGCCACCTTAAATCGCCACAGGAAGTAATGATAAAGCGTGCAGTAGTAAATATAAAGTCCAACGATAGTGCGTGCTTTGCGTGGTCCGTGGTCACGGCGCTATACCCTGCCGAACGTAAAAGTGATCGTGAATCGTCGTATCCACATTTTTCGACGGTTTTAAATCATCTGCAGGGTATTGCCTTCCCCGTGACTCTAGAAAAAATAAAAAAATTCGAACAACAGAATAATTTATCAATCAATGTGTATACCATCGAGAAGAAGAAAACCCTTCCAATACGCATTAGTGAGAACAAACGGGATAAGCATCTAAATTTGCTGTACCTTCAAGATCCATCAGACACCAATGTTGGACATTTTGCGTGGATTAAAAATGTATCCAGGCTGGTGCGCTCGCAACTTAGCATGCTGGGCCATCGAAAATATATCTGCGATCGGTATGTAAACCTACAATACAATCAAATATGCGACATACTTGAAATTTGAAAAAATCGGTCGAACAAAAACAATTAAATCTCTTTGCACAGGTGCATGCATTACTTCAGTTCGAATGTGAAACAAGAGTCACACACAACGGATTGTGGAAAGCTGAACGACTATGCCATCCAGTTGCCACGCGAAGAGGACACGTGGCTCACTTTGAGAAACTTGGATCGGAAGCAGCGTCTCCCCTTCGTTGTATACGCAGACCTCGAGTGTGTCTTGTCGAAAACCGACGATCCAAATAGGTATCAACATCACCAAGTATTCAGTGCTGCGCATTATGTGCATTGTTCATATGACAATTCCCTATCCACATATCAGTCGATTCGCAGTGATAATTGCATTTGCTGGTTCGTTCAAGAACTGAAAAGTTTAGCTATTCGCGTGAAAACAATTTAATGTACTAATGTCCCCATGATACATTTGACACGCGAGGAATGGGCAGAATTCCGTCGCGCTACGCACTGCCACATATGAGAAAACATTGACGCAAGGCGATACACGTGTTAGAGATCATTGTCATTTGACTGGGCGATATTGAAGCCCCGCGCATTCGAACTGCAATATGAATTTTCAGCAATCCTTTTTCATCCCCATCGTATTTCACAATTTATCTGGATATGATGCGCATTTCATTATTAAGGAAGTGGCTACAGCTTTCGAAGGGAGTGTCGAAGTACTTCCCATAACAAAAGAAAGGTATATTTCATTTACGAAAAATGTGAAACTCACGTACGATACGCGAAATGACATCAAATTGAGATTTATCGATTCATATAGATTTCTCAATACTTCTCTCGATAAATTAGCATCGTCTCTTACCAAGGATAAACTAAAAATTTTGAAATCTGCAATTCCTAATAATCAACAATTCGATTTATTGACACGCAAAGGTGTTTTCCTATATGAATATGTGGACGACGTCAGTAGGTTACAAGAAACGTGTCTACCACCAATTGACTCATTTTACAGTTCATTGAGTGGTGGCACTGTAAGCGAGAGCGACTATACACACGCGGAAAATGTCTGGAAGGAATTCTCTATTCTAACGTTAGGCGAATATAGCGATCTATATTTTAAAACGGATGTCCTGTTATTAGCTGACATATTTGAAAATTTCCGTGATAGCTGTATTGAGAGCTATGGACTTGACCCGGCATATTACTATTCACTCCCCGGGTATACATGGGACGCAATGTTGAAGCATACGAGTATTACATTCGAATTGCTCACTGACATTGACATGGTCAAGTTTATCGAACGTGGCATACGTGGCGGACTAAGTCAATGTTCGAACAGATATGCTAACGCGAATAACAAATATATAGAGTCACACGATCCGTCTAAAGCTTCATCGTATCTCATGTATTTCGATGTAAACAATTTCTACGGCTGGGCAATGTGTCAATTTTTGCCTTATGCAAATTTCAAATGGGTCAATGACCTGTCAAATTTTTATGTATCATCCATCTCAAACGATTCGCCTACGGGCTACATTCTCTAGGTAGACTTAGATTATTCACAAAATTTACACGATGCACATAGCGATCTTCTGTTTTGTCCAACGCGTGGTAAACTACCCGGTAAGCGGCAGGACAAGTTGCTCGCAACTTTGTACAATAAATAACAAAAATCCATCGAATATTGCAATTCCAACAATCTCCATGGTAACGGTCTTACATCTAGCTAAACACGCAATTCAGAACCATGGCGAAAAATGATTTTGAAAAAAAATTATATAAGCTGATGAATAATGCGGTATTTGGCAAAACAATGGAAAACGTTCGAAATCACGTTGACGTGAAACTGTTGACAAAATGGGAGAGGAGATATGGTGCCGAGGCGATGATTGCGAAGCCCAACTTTCACAGTAGGAGCATCTTTTCCGAAAACTCGATTGCCGTTGAATTGCGTCAACTTGAAGTGAAATTCTCCAAACCATTATATGTCGGTATGTGCATACTCGATATATCGAAAACGTGTTTGTACGAGTTCCACTATGATCATTTGGCTCCCTTATATCGTGAAAAATGTCAGATAATGTATCCCGATACCGATAGCCTTATCTACCACATTGAGTGCGAAGATGTATAAGAAGGTATGAAGCAAACTATTGTCCGGTTCGACACGAGTGATTATCCCATCGATAATGTTTTCGATATTCCATTAGTAAATAAGAAAGTGCCAGGTCTTATGAAGGATGAAAACAACGGTGCTATAATGACTGAATTTGAGAAGAGTATGTGGCTTCCGGATGGCGCCCGTGTTGAGGATCAGCGTTGTGCCGACGTTTCGCAAACGTTACAGTCTGCATCATCAGGGCTGAGAGCTCCGATACTGCAGCGCTCGTATCTCAGGCATCCCTTATATAGTTGCAGTCATCGTTCCAGATCGTTGCACCAGCCAATCAGATGTTTTAATTGATCAGCTGGTCAATTAAAAAAAAACCGGGAGAACGGTGTGCCAAATAGAATTGACGTGATATCCTCCATCTCTGTTTAGATTGTCCGGATGTTTTCGGATTTCCAGGCCTTCTCGGTGTTTCCTGGAAAAAATAGCTTTTTGATGGGGCCAAACTTTGGGCTTTGTCGAACTGGATGGCATGACCAGTCTCCATCCAATGTTCGGCCAGCGCTGATTGTGTAATATGACCATATTTGATACACCGTTGGTGTTCTTTGATCCGTGTACTGATCTTCCTCCCGGTTTCTCCTATGTACACTTTACCGCATCAGCAGGGTATCTTGTATACTCCTGGTACACTTAATGGTGATCTTTGGTCTTTTGCACTCGGAATCACTTGTGCTAGTTTCTTCTGAGGTTTGAAGATGACTCGCACGTTATGTTTTCCAAGGACCCTGCCTATGCGATCGGTTATGCCCTGAAGGTATGGAAGGGAAGTTATTGCGGTTATTTGTTTGGGTTTGTTTGGGTTATGGGTATTGGGTATTGGGTTGGGGGTATTGTATGTAACCGTTTTCGGATCAGCTATTTTTCTTTTTAGATTTCTGATCGTTCTTTCGATGTTGCCTGGCTTGTAGCCATTGTCTCCTAAAACGTTTCGTAGGTGTTCTAGTTCAACCTCCAGGGAGTCTGGTTCGGAGATTGCTAGAGCTCTGTAGACCAGAAAGCTTATGACCGACTGTTTTTGGGAAGGGTGGTGATGGGACGTAGCGTGGAGGTATCTATCCGGCTGCGTTGGCTTCCGGTAAACTTTATGGCCCAAAGGGCCTGATGATGCAGACTGTAACGTTCGCGAAACGTCGGCACAACGCTGATCCTCAACACGGCCTCCATCCGGAAGCCACATACTCTTCTCATTACATAAAGAGCCGTGAAAGCCTTAAAACTAAAATGACTGAATTTGTCGGACTTCGGTCAAAAATGTATGCGTTAAGAGTAGATGGTAAAAAGGATACCAAACAAGTTAAAGGTGTAAAGAGTGTCGCAAGAACAATAACTTTTGATGATTATATACAGTGTTTAAATGAGAAGATTGAAGTGTGCCGGAGCCAAACGTGTATAAGATCCACACTGCACGATGTATATACTATTCGCGAAAGAAAAGTTGCTCTTAGTCCACACGATGATAAGCGATATATCATACCCAATAGCACAAACACATCGCCATGGGGACATTACAGAATACCATTTTAACACCGCTATATTCTATAACATCGCAATATCTTTTGTATATTCTTCAACTGGTAGAAAATAAAGAAGAAATAAACATTACCCTTTGTAATCCATATATTCATTCAAACTATTTTCCTCCATATCGTCGTGACGCATTTTTCCAGGGGAAAAAAAGATTCAAATGCGAGGAGCAAAAAAAAAAGACCTGCCCAAGGGACACATGATGCGGTGTCGGGGAAGACGGACTCTTCATCCTTTGCAGCACGTGCGGAGATGGAGACGGCACTTGACCGCCAATAGTTGGGGCTTTCGGCAGAGAGGAAGGAGTCATAAATAAAAATAAAAAAGATTTTTTATTGTTCGCTACAAATCAGATGTATTTATCCAACTATTGTGGGTATTGTCGAAACCCAACCATTTTACAAACATTCGATTGCCACGTTTCTTCAGTACTTTTTCCACGAGATAGATATCGGGATATTTCACCTTTAGAAGCTCTTGCTCGTAGAAACCACCTGCAATAGGTTTATCTGTACGGTCGTTCAGGCTATACATCACAGGGCTAGTGTTTTTCACGCTATATATTGTAAATATTTCCGTTGTCCAGTTTGGTGTGTAACCCTTCTCAAATACACTCTTGAATTTGCTGATTCTCACGTTATCGCCAATTTTGAATTTTGGTGGCTTCTTCATTGGAGGTTGAGTCTTGTTAAAAACTTGTCGCAATATTTTCTTCTCATTACCGACATTGACATTCCTTGGCTTAATTCTAATTGTACAGTGTACAGAGTCATTATACTCGACAATTAAATTATCAAGAATATCGATTCACTTAAAATTACCACGAAGGCTAAATTGCTTCCACATTTTGTTATTCAGTGTACGATTAAAACGCTCGCAAATGGATGCTTTTAAATTACTATACGTTGAATACATGTTAATATTGTGCTTTTCCATTAGAGCCTTGAAAGTGGAATTATAAAATTTGTTTCACTCTTGAAGGAATATTGTGTCTCATTCTTCAATTGATTTTTCACACTATTTATCGCATCTCCTTCTTCAGCATGATCACTCACTTTTTCATCCTTAATATCCTCCTTCGCTACCTCGCCGTTTTTATACGACACGTTTATACGATACGCCGTTTATTTCTCCAGTGGCCTCACTATAGGCTTAAAGACATCTTGCATTCTCCGCTCATCGCTATCTTTTCCCATTTTCATCATTCGATGCTTTCGTCTGATTGCATTGCTCGCCTTGGCAATTTCACAAAATACATCTTTTTCACGCAAAAGTTGTTCGGTCTTTATGTTGTCACTGTCAAGGTATGCATAATACTGCCTCTTCAACCACCAGCGATGAATCATTTATCAATGGTCAGAAAATAATCAAAACCTTGTCTATATCGACCCTCATTAATACCACTATCCTTGTCAATCGAGATAAATGCATACTTGTCGGAACTCCAGCATTTCATGCACATGTTTTTAAAGCACGTATAAGTCATATCCGTATTAACATGATCGTTGTAGACGTGTTTGAGGTTCATATCGTCCTGCTTGAAAAGCACCACGAAATTTGCATTATCTCTCACGAGATGTTTGAGGATACGGGTGGACGTCTGACAAAGATAAAAACTGTCAACACTATCGTGTCTTCCCATGGAAAAGAAGGCTCTAACATTATCCTGTTTTTCACACGCTATATCATCAAAGATGAATATAGAGTTGGCTTGTGCCTCACTTGGTGCTATCAACTGTTCATGCGCGTTGAACGGATGATATGCAACTCCACTCACAGGTTCGAGGAACCGTTCGAGCAACTTATACTTTGGCTGCTTCAGCGATTTGGAATACAGGTAAATGTTTTCAAATCTCAAACCATTGGATGATAAGAGTGAGCAGAGCGTTGGTTTTCCCACAATTCGATGGACCACAAAACAGTGCACGTATGCTATCCGGCAATACATTTCCATGACGTTTTTGCCGCTTTTTCGCTCCAGCATCTTCGACTAATTCATCGAAATTTATCACGGGAAGTCCGCTTCCGATAGTTTGCTTGTTGGGCGTCATCTTACACACGACTAACGGCGAAATCGTATAAATAGCATTCTTATAGTGATTATCCATCAGTCGCGTATTGTCTTCAGACATGATTGTGCATGGCAAGAGTGTTAAAGGTTTCGTCAACCGCCTAATCAACAAACTCCCCGTTGAACTACATCTGCTCGGGTATCAGTATTGCGGACCAGGCACAAAGTTGACCGAGCGGCTTGCTCGTGGTGATCCGGGTATTAATCCATTGGGTACGGCATGCAAACAACACGATATTGCATATTCGATAAAGTGTTGTCTGAACAGGCTTGGCAACGTGTTACTGCTAAAGACGCTAGCATCGGTGAAAAAGCGAGTGCTTGGGGTGTGGAAAATATTATGAGGACGAAGAGAAAATTCGGTATGGGAATAAAGGCCCGTAAGGGTAGCGTTTGTTTAAAAAAAATAATTGGCGCCGCAAAGAAGACAATGATTGAAAGTAATGATACACAAAAGATTATTAAATCAGCTCTAAAGGGTGCTCATGCAGTTGTCAACACACAAGGTGGCAAAGTGTGCACACCTCGGGTTCTACCTGTACCTCATAAAATTGGTGGTTTATTACCGTTCCTTGTGCCCATTTTTGCGGGCCTTAGCGCTGCTGGTGCTTTGTCAGGTGCTGCGGCTAGTATAGCTAAAGCTGTAAACGCGGCTCAAGCAGCTAAACGTGAATTGGATGAAAGTAAGCGCCATAATCAAACAATTGAAGCAATTGCATTGGGCAAGGGCTTACATCTGAAACCATATAAGCAGGGATTGGGTCTTTATATCAAGCCGAAAAACTAGAAGTAACGCTACCTCACCGACCCCTCACCGACATCGACCTTTATAAATGCGCGAAAATCCTCAAGATTCCATATTTCCGTGGGGTTTACATGCGTGATACATTAACAGCGAGCGGACCCCTGAAATGTGAGGCAGAAATTGTAAATGTGGATGAAAATGTCGGTCCTGGAACACACTGGGTCGCTTACAAAAAGACTGGATGGAAAGTCGTGTACTTTGATAGTTTCGGCAATCTTCCACCACCATCCGAACTGATGAGATATTTTCGTGTTGGTAGCGTTAATTATAATTATAAGGGATATCAGGAATATGATACGATTGAATGTGGACATTTGTGTCTGAAGTTTCTTTCTCGACAATTGCAGCACAAAGCCAAATATACACTATATATAGGTAGGAAATGACGTGGAGAATTCACTTGTCAATTTACCAGCACCATGGATGATAGCTTAACCTTGACCATATCTGGCTCACCGTCCATACTCGAGGCGCAGTACTTTCCCCCGATCGAACTCTCGCCACACAAAAGTTATAACCTCGGTCTTGTTGAATTGTTAACCTTCAACTCTATTCCAAATATCGATGTTGACCACGATAAACTTTACGTGGGAGATGAGGTGTTGACGATACCTACGGGTAGCTATGAAATAGAGGATATTGAGGCGTTTGTACAAGCAGAGCTCACGCGTACAAACATCAAAATTAGCATTATACGGAATAATAATACGCTACGCAGTGCGATCGAGTGTGACCATGATGTCAATTTTGAGCCAAAAGATTCTATTGGCCACCTTCTAGGCTTCACCGCACGCAAATTGGAAGCCAATAAAAGACATGAATCTGACCTTCCTGTAGCCATTCTCAAAGTTAACGCCCCACGCGTTGAGTGCAATATTACCACTGGAGCCTATATTAACGGACAAAAAGTACATACAAATCACGAATTTTTCCATCTGTGCCACCGGGCTATAAGATCATTGAAGTTCCTTCACACGTTATTTATCTGCCAATCACGAGCCGAACGATTGATACCATACAGCTTCGCATAGTGGACCAGGACGGTGATTTGGTAAATTTCCGAGGTGAAGTAATCACCATACGCCTGCATATAAAGTCGTGATGGGTATAGTTTTCAATAGATCCTCCAATAACAATAAACGGTCATGGATAAAAACAATCAGTCGTCGGTCAGTGCCCAAAGTGCTAACGTCTCAAAACGTGCTACTCTTGAAGAATTTGGGTCTTAAAGTGCGTGGCGAAAGCGTGTAAAAGATTATTTAGTCTGTGCTTTGTGCATCTGTTGCGTGAAATGGAAGAAGAAATTGTAAACATTCAAACGCCCGTGGTCTTTGATGAATCCATCATCCATTGTGAGATTCACGCTCATCAGCGTCTGTGGACATAGTTTCCTGAATTTTTCTATTTGATTCTTGGATCTTAGGTCTGCACAGTGGAGGGCTTGTTCGTGGGTGACACGGTCAAGATCTTCCCACAGCTGTGGTTCCAAAGAGTCAGATAGACGTAGGTGAAGTTTAAGGAGTTTTTGGGAATTTTGGTCCAAAAGCTTTTTGGTGACAGATATTCTCTCCTTTACCAGTCTCAGCGAGGCCTGGTGGAGGATAATTTTGGCTTGTTTTGATGGAAAGGGGTTTTTTAATTGAAAACATTTTGGTACCACTTGATGGTCGCGGCACCTTTTTAGGAATGTTAACGAGCACAGTTGGATGTGAAGAGTTTTCCTGAGTTTGGAAAAGGTGTTAACAGAACCCAAAATAGCCTCTCCGTGTAGGCGTCTGATTTTAGTTTTAAGGCTTTCACGGCTCTTTATGTAATGAGAAGAGTATGTGGCTTCCGGATGGAGGCCGTGTTGAGGATCAGCGTTGTGCCGACGTTTCGCAAACGTTACAGTCTGCATCATCAGGGCTGAGAGCTCCGATACTGAAGCTCTCGTATCTCAGGTATCCCTTATATAGTTGCAGTCATCATTCCAGATCGCTGCACCAGCCAATCAGATGTTTTAATTGATCAGCTGGTCAATTAAAAAAAAATCCTAACCCACACAGTAAAAAACCTAAGTAACCACACACTCTCCGCAGCTGAAACATCAGTCCTCGCAAAAGGGCACAATTTCGCCATTACACCGACAGAAATTCCGACCAGAGAAATCATCAGCCAGGTGGAAACTGCCATCTATCGTCTCCCACTGGATACTGGCAACGACGTCAGGAAACGGATAAGCAATATTCTACACAAGGCAAAACCTCCGCACCAGAATATCACGAAGGAAGAACACCTTGCTCTTCACAATTTGAAGAAAAATAAGGACATCTTAATACTACCAGCTGACAAAGGGAATGCAACTGTCATCATGGATAAAACGGACTACTGCAGTAAAATTATGAACCTGCTCGAGGACACCAACACCTACAAGAAATTATCACGTGACCCCACGTCGAGTATAGAAAAGAAAACAACAACACTTCTAAAGAAGGCTGGTCTATCGGAAAACCTAACCAAAGCCCTTACACCTAAGGAATCCCTACCACCCAGGCTTTACGGTCTGCCAAAAATACACAAAAACAACATCCCACTAAGGTCCATTGTTAGCAACATAGGCAGTCCTACATATCATTTGGCACGTTTCCTTTGCAAACCGTTGCAGGAACTCGTAGGCCTCAACAACTCCCATATCCAACACTCCCGGGATTTTGTGAACAAGATCCAGTCTATCAAGGTACAACCAGAAGACATTTTAGTGAGTTTCGATGTTGTATCCCTGTTTACAAACGTCCCAACAAATGAAACCCTAAGCATAGTTAAAAATTCCAAAAAAGTTGCCCCTAACCTACTGCCTCTCATAGAACATTGCCTAAACTCTACATACTTCCAATTTCAATCCCAGTTTTATGAACAAACTTCAGGCGCAGCCATGGGTTCCCCTATTTCCCCCATCATCGCCAACATCTTTATGGAGAACTTCGAGAACAGAATTCTGCAAGAAGCTTCCCTCAAACCCTCCACCTGGTTCCGATATGTCGATGACACCTTCGTCATTTGGAGTCACGGCAAAGAAAACCTCAATCATTTCTTAACCTTCCTCAACTCCCAGCACCCCAGTATTCAATTCACCATGGAGATAGAACAGGAAAATCAAATCCCTTTTCTGGATGTACTGGTTCAACGGAAAAGCGATGGCACTTTGGGCCATAAAGTTTACCGGAAGCCAACGCATACGGATAGATACCTCCACGCTACGTCCCATCACCATCCTCCCCAAAAACAGTCGGTCATAAGCTCTCTGGTCTACAGAGCTCTAGCAATCTCCGAACCAGACTCCCTGGAGGTTGAACTAGAACACCTACGAAAAGTTTTAGGAGACAATGGCTACAAGCCAGGCAACATCGAAAGAACGATCAGAAATCTAAAAAGAAAAATAGCTGATCCGAAAACGGTTACAGCACCTGATGGGGAGAATGAAGGACAAATTACCGCAACAACTTCCCTTCCATACCTTCAGGGCATAACCGATCGCATAGGCAGGGTCCTTGGAAAACATAACGTGCGAGTCATCTTCAAACCTCAGAAGAAACTAGCTCAAGTGATTCCGAGTGCAAAAGACCAAAGACCACTATTAAGTGCACCAGGAGTATACAAGATACCCTGCTCATGCGGTAAAGTGTACATAGGAGAAACCGGGAGGAAGATCAGTACACGGATCAAAGAACACCAACGGTGTATCAAATATGGCCATATTACACAATCAGCGCTGGCCGAACATTGGATGGAGACTGGTCATGCCATCCAGTTCGACAAAGCCCAAAGTCTGGCCCCATCAAACAGCTATTTTTCCAGGAAACACCGAGAAGGCTTGGAAATCCGAAAACATCCGGACAATCTAAACAGAGATGGAGGATATCACGTCAATCCTATTCGGCACACCGTCCTCCCGGTTTTTTAATTGACCAGCTGATCAATTAAAACATCTGATTGGCTGGTGCAGCGATCTGGAATGATGACTGCAACTATATAAGGGATACCTGAGATACGAGAGCTTCAGTATCGGAGCTCTCAGCCCTGATGATGCAGACTGTAACGTTTGCGAAACGTCGGCACAACGCTGATCCTCAACACGGCCTCCATCCGGAAGCCACATACTCTTCTCAATACGTTAATAAATACGATGATTGGGACGTCACACAACCTTTTCACACCTATCGTAACATTTTTCTCGTCGTGCAGGATATATGGTGGACATGATTGAAATACGGTGTATTCTTACCTGGAATCACAATTATATTTCCAACCTTTATTTCGCTCCCTTCATAAACAATTCTTTCAATTGTTGACACAGTTTTGCTGACATCTTTTATATCACTTGGCAAAACATTCTTCATTGTATTTAAAATGTTCGGAGAATTCATTGATCAAGAAACGATAACTCAATTGCAATTGATGCTTCATAGCTATGGTTTTACAAATATTAACGCGACTGATAGCTGTTTCGGAAACTCCAACCACGATCCCGTAATTCCGGGAAACCCCGCTAGAGGTCGACGTCTCTCGGCCGGGCGCGCGCTTGACTCGGACAGTGTCCGGGTGCAGGGATTCCCCCCCCCCCTATTTTCAACGTTATAATAATATCATCTGTCCTTCTTTTCATCATATTTGTCTTCAAGTCTCTTCCGTGATCGGTTCATCTTCGGGCTCCTCCCCCCATCGTGTCGCGAACGGCATTAACGCGATTTACGCCCGCGTTAACAAGTCACGACTATAGTCTCTTCGGTACCCTTTGGTTAAACGGCATTAACGCGATTTACGCCCGCGGCAACGGTCACCTCGGTACTCTTCCTTAACGTTTTATTCCCCACTCAGTGATATTTTTAATAGTTTAAATAGAGATATTAAAATAAACCTATATTTTTATATTAACCGCAGGTGTCTTTTCGACTCTTCATTTTCCGGCGCGTTCCTCTGTTCACGTATATTCAAGCCATTTTCCCACCCGTTCACTTTCAACCAGAATTCCGAGATTCCCCAAATCTAAACATGGTCCTTCGAGCCGGATTCAAGTAAACGAAGTGGGAAAAAGCGAGATATTCGCTGAAAATGGCAAAGGAAATCAGTCTTTCTATCCGGTGCGCGAGAAAAATGGGTAATATTTATCGCGATCACGGGCTACGAGACGGCCGCAAATCCCCGCCGTCCTCCTCGCAAGACGAGCTCGAGCGACGCCTCGCTCTCTCTCTCTCTCTCGCACGCGCACCGCGCCCGATACATCGCGCTCTCTCGCTTTCGGGCGAGCCGGGCATCGGACTCTATATACGCGCGCATGCGCGCTTCGGCCTGTGTCTGGTCTAACGGACGCTTCACGTGCCGGTCAACCGACCGATCTCGTCGCTTCTTCCGACCACGTTCTCGCGACATCGTGCGCTCTCGTGCAAGAGACCGTCGCAAAACGTTCGCTTCGTTTTTTTGGACGCTTCATGCTACGCGCAGTAAAGCTTCGTGCTTCTCATTCGGACTTTTTCGGCGTTGGACGCTTCGTGCTACGATCTCGGCGAATTCTGTCGATTGTGGACGCCTCGAAAAATATCGGTCGGATTTCGCGAGTTCTCCGTCGAGTTGTGTCTTTGGATCAGTGTTGCCTGATCAGGGGATTTCCCCCTAGATTTAGGGTTATTTTGCTCTCTTCAGGGGGTAAACGGGGGGGAAAATCATTTGGGGTATTTTTTAGGGGAAGATTCGTAGGACCGTTTATCCTGTTTCGTAGTGTTGCCAGACCAGGGGATTTCTCCCTCTGGTTTTTTGGGAGCGTTAGAGGGAATTTCCGTTTTTTTGCAAGTTCAGCAAGCAAGTCCACTCATTTAAAATAAAATGGAACACCAATAGAATGAAACAATTATAACTATTGACCACTCTCCAAGAATCAAATCAGCCTTGCACAATTCCACGTGAATAAACTTGGCAGCATATATATTTCTTTAACAACAATGTTCATGTACACATAAACTATGAGAAGTTATATAACCGAGTGATACTTAAAGTCTATACTAGAATGGAGAAAGCGAGAAAAAACAATTCGACTTGAACGATGTAGGTCTTGTGGCTTCTCTTTCGTTTTTTGTTGCGATTTTTCACTCGCTAGACAGAAAATCAAGTACATTGAAATCGGCGTCGTCCGCCATTGTGTAAATCGTTTCGGAATTAAATCGTTTCAGCATAGCTACCGAAGGTGTAAACTTGCAGCATTCAATATCGAGAGTGCACCGAACATGTAGAATCGCTTCCACCATCTCCACCGACATTTTATTTCGCAACTTGTCTTTAACGATATTCACGATAGAAAACGCGCGTTCTACCGCTGCATTCGAAAAGGGAAGACTAAGTAGGCCGAGAACGAGCTTCGATATATTGCCGAATCTTTGGTTTCCGCCCGCGTCTGTGAGCTCGTTAATCTCTGCCCAAAATCGTTCAGTGCTAACGATATCGGTGACTTCAGCTCTGTGAAGTATGTTCCACTCCCTCACAGTTAAAACGATATCGTTGCATAGGCTACGCTTGAATTTGGCCGCGATATTCGTAATATCCGGCTTCACTTGCGATGACGCTGATTGCGGCGAGAAAGTCGATATTTCGTCTAGAATTTTGGTGTTATCCGAAATTCGTTTTTGCAATTCAGAGACGAGGACGATCATAAAATCTCTACAACGCTCTTTGACTTTCACAATCGAATCCCGATGAAGGTTAGCAGTTAGGACGGTGAATTCATACCCAAAATTGATGCAGTCGATGGACATGCAAAAGGGTTTGAAGTTGAATCCCGCCAGATTGTGATTCGATATTTTTTTCAGCTGCGCCGGAACGACAAACGTTTGGAGGAGCGAATATATCGAATCGTTCAAATCTCTAAACAGTTTTATCGGATCAACAGAATCTGATTGGAACAATCTGTTTAGTCCCATGATACCTTCTAGCGTTGAGCTGAGGAAAGTCAAATACAACTTGTTTTCCGGCGTAGAAAACATGCGGTGCAATTGAGAAGCAACATTGCACCGTTCCTTATTACTTTCCGTAATTTTGAAATGCAGCTGTAGAGCCTCCCATTGCTCAAGAATAGCATCAACAGCTTGGAGCCTCACTAGCCACCGAGGATTCGAAAGCTTCACAATTTTTGTAGGTACTTTACCTTCGAGAGTACGATAAACATCCGCGTATACTATTCGGCGTTTCGTACTGACGGAAAACCACGAGTGGGTTTCGCGCACCATAAAATCGAGATGTCTTGGTACAGCTTTACAAGCCTCCTCGGCAGCGAGATGCAATGAGTGACAAATGCACTTTATCACGACAAGCTCGGGGTTAATATCTCGCAGTATCGTTGTCACTGAATGATGTACGCCTACATTCACACTGGCTCCGTCGACCCCTAGACCTAACAGCTTCTCCGTTTTGAGATTATCCTTCTTCAGTTGTTGCACGATCGCTTCCGCAATAGCGTCGGAAGTCCCTGCGGTCATCTCGATTAAGCGATAAAAAGTCGTCACTATTCTCTTCTTCAACCGACTGAAATAGTGTGTTTCATGAGGCAGAGGATCTTTTTCGTATCTATCGTTGTAGATTCATCAATAATCAGAGAATAATGCGAGTCGCCGACGTCCTCGAGAAGATCTTGCGCGATACACGGTGATAAAACATTTCTTATCAGAGCAGAGCATTTTGTCCTGTGCAATTTGATATCTTGCAGGACTTCAGAATCCGTGTCGAGGTCTTTGATTACGACGGAAAGATGATCGATCGCTTTTATAGAAGAATGCTCAGCCACGTAGACAGCAATCTTCAACTCCGCGATTTTTTTTTTTGCGACAGAGTTACTTTTGCAAAGTTGTCAATTTTCGCAATTGAGAGATAATATTCCGATTTTTTATGCATTGCTCGTGTTTTTTCGATTGAGAGTGTTCTGTCAAACGTTTCTTGTGGGCGACGAGAACCGAGTTACAGAACGAACAAAACGCTTTGCAGGAATCTCCATCCGGCGAAGGTTTTAACCAACCTACATCGACAAAAGGAGTGGCAATTTTTAAAATTTCATTCATAAGATCGGATAGTTATGGGTGTGCATGAACATCGCATTCTATTAAGTTGTTCTCGTTTTTTTCCAAATAGGTTAGATCCCGTTGTACTTGTGCGGTTACATTGCATCCTTGTAATACCTTTGAAGGTTGACACCAGCTCCCAGCTCGATACGTACTTTTGTACGTACTTCTTTCTTAAAGAAGCTTTAGGCATTCTGTTGATCACGGCGTTATATAATCTGAGCACTTAATCAATTATCGCTGCGGGAAAATATCTTTCGATGAGCTGATGAGATTTGAGATTATCGTTCGCTACGTATATAACTGAGTAATTCCCCTCGTACGGAGGCTATAACTAAAAAGGTGGCGGTAAGTGTGGTATAGGTGAAGTGCCAGTAGATGTCGTGGCTTGTTTTCACCCGTTGCACATAACTCATAATGTGCGTTTTACAACTACGACACAGTGCAACACAGTGCACATATTTCTGGTGTATTCCTTTGCCCGGATTGGCTGCTGATGCCATAAATATGTGGACTGTGTCGCACTGTGCCATAGTTGGAAAACGCACAATGCATAACGACAGTTCCTATAGCTAACGACGCCTAGTCATATAAGGTGAGATACATCTAGGTTTAAGTGAGAGGCTACGGACGAGTGCTCTACCGGTCAGGTAGAGTGACTAATATCTAGAGTTGTTAAGGACATGGCTCACACGTCCAGTCGGTAAAAATCCTACATATAAAGAATAAATAGAAAAAGTACACAATCAATGTGAATAATGATTTTGTAAGCAGGTACCGAATAAATGCATTTGTTGGGGTTTCATAGATGTTATGGTCAAAACTGGGAGGGGACTTCTCCTGTTGCATGGCAACCAACTCAAACTTTCCATACTATGAAAATAGACGCTGTGCCGCTTCGTAGGGGAAATTTAGGGGATTTTTAGGGGGAAACGAAATTGGTTTAGGGGAACGCCACACGAACCGTCTGGCAACACTGCTTTGGACCTTTCGTAAGACATTTTCGCGAGTTCGTCGACTTGGACGCTTCGTGCTTCTCATTCGGAGTTTTTCTCGAGTTTCGGGTTTTTTTTGCATTGGACGCCTCTCGCCATCTTTTTCTTTCGCGAGTTTTCGTGATTTTCGGCTTGGACGCTTCGCGCCATTCCTCACGTGTGCTACGATGGTCGACGCATCGCGCCACTTTTTTTCGTCTTTCGCGAGTTCTCGTGTTTTTCGTTTCGGACGCTTCGCGCTTTTCTCGCGTGCTACGATTTCGCGAGTTCGTCGATCTCGGACGCCTCGAGCATCTCAGTCGGACATTTTCACGACTTTTCGTGATTCTTGTGGACGCTTCTCGGCATCAATCGCGTGTGCTACGATCGTCGACGTTTCGCGACATCTTTTCTTTCGCGAGTTTTTCGTGTTTTTCGGCTTGGACCCTTAGCGCCATTCCTCGCGTGTGCTACGATCGTCGACGCATCGCGCCACTTTTTCGTCTTTCGCGAGTTCTCGTGTTTTTTGTTTCGGACGCTTCGCGCTTTTTTCGCGTGCTACGATTTCGCGAGTTCGTCGATCTCGGACGCCTCGAGCATCTCAGTCGGACATTTTCACGACTTTTCGTGATTCTTGTGGACGCTTCTCGTCATCAATCGCGTGTGCTACGATCGTCGACGTTTCGCGACATCTTTTCTTTCGCGAGTTTTTCGTGTTTTTCGGCTTGGACGCTTCACGCCATTTCTCGCGTCTGCTTCGATCGTCGACGTATCGCGCCATCTTTTTCTTTTGCGAGTTTTCGTGTCTTTCGGCTTGGACGCTTCGCGCCATTTCTCGCGTTTGCTTCGATTGTCGAAGTTTCGTGCCATCTTTTCTTTCGCGAGTTTTCGTGTTTTTCGGCTTGGACGCTTCGCGCCATTTCTCGCGTGTGCTTCGATCGTCGCCGTATCGCGCCATCTTTTTTGCGAGCGTTTTCGTGTTTCTTCGGCTTGGACGCTTCGCGCCTTTTCGTTCGGACTTTTTCTCGAGTTCTTCGGGTTGTCGGTTCTGGACGCTTCTCGATAATTCGAACGATTTCGTGTATCAAACGGTGACACCTCGACAATGACGAGCAACACCGCCAAGATGGAACGTCGGCCTCGTCAGCATTTTTCAGTGCATCTCTAGCCTGGCTGAAAAGACGAGGAATGCGACCCCTCAAAACACCAACCAGACGCTCGCCACCACGCGTCTGTCTTTGTTGGAAACCAATTGGGACCGCTTCCAAAGGGAACATATCGCGCTGCTTGAGATGAACTGCGAAAACCTCTCGGAAGCGCCATACTCGAAGGACGCCGTGGAATCACGCTGTCAGCAAGCCTCCGAGGCCAAGGTAAGCCTGCTCACTGTCAAGGAGCATTACGAGCAGGTCGAACCCACAGGAGCGAATCTGGCGGACATTTCGGCATTTCCGGGCACCTCGAACATACGAAGCGCGCTCCCAAAATTAAGGGTTCCCGACTTCGACGGGGAGTTTCATTCGTGGAGACCTTTCCGCGATCTCTTCGTCTTGTTGGTCGGCCAAAACCAGGATATAACCGCGGCGGAATAGATGCACTGCCTTCGGCTCTCGGTAAAGGGCGACGCCGCCAAACTCATTGCCAATTTGCCGCTCTCTTCGGATTCCTTCATCTCGGCATGGGATCTCCTCGTAGTCCGGTACGAAAACAAAAGATTATTGGTCACATCTCATCTGGATCCCTTCTGCAGCATGCTGACGATAGCACCGTGGTCGTATAAATCATTGAATACGCTCATCAGTACCACAAGCGAGGTATTGAATGCGCTGAAGTCCTTGGAGATGCCAGTCGATGAGTGGAGCGTCATCTTGGTACACTTCATTGTGTCCCGCCTCGATTCCAACCTTCGTGAGCAATGGGAACTGAGATTGGGCTCTTCGACCACACCGGCTACACTTCCTCAACTCCGCGAGTTGTTGATCACTCGAGCTCGCGCCCTTGAGAGCATCGACGTTGGACGGCCTTCTTCCACGTTCAATCGGTCCATCTCTTCGGCTACCTCGAACACCTCAACACCGGCACGGGCTGCGCCTTCGGCTAAGGCAATGCCAGCACTCGGGTCCCCTCCACCATACCTCAAGGTCAAGGATGGAGGGTGGACGGCTGATACGGCAGCTGCGGTTGCCGCTACTTTTCCCCTCCAGCCAGCCGGCAGCGCGAGACAGTGCTGTCACTTCTGCCTCGGATCTCACTTCATCTCGAAGTGCGACCTCTTCAAACGAAAGCCACCGAAGGAGCGACGTCTCATAGCAGAACAGAGACGCCTGTGCTTCAATTGCCTCGGTCCGCACTCGGCCAACAATTGTCGGATCACTGGTCGGTGTCTCGAGTGCAACGGCAAGCACCACACGCTCATACACCTACCTTCGAACTCCTCAGCGGCCGCCTCCACGTCCAGACCGTCGACTTCTCGAGCCTTGTCGCAGAGTCAAACGCCCAAGAGCAAGCCACTAGCCACTTCGTCGCCAAGCGAAGCTCAGGGTTGACTAGGCGACAGTCAACAGTGCGACGCAACGGCTGGCTCGCAACCCCACTCGGTTCACCTCATTTTTTCGCTCGCCGCGGACTTCCTCGACACAACGGGTACTCCTTCGCTCTTTTCCAAGGACTCTTTAAGCGCTCTGGCCATTCGACCGTCAGTCCTGCTAGCTACGAGCCAAGCAACTCTGACCTCCTCATCGGACATCTCGCAGCGGGCGAGACTCCTCATAGACCCAGGCGCGGAACTCTCGTTCATTTCCGAACGCATGCTCCAACTCCTTCGAACACAAAGGATGGCCGCGTCCATCAACATCCACGGAATCGGAGGCCAGCCAGCAGGACGGAGGCGGGGAGCTACCACCGTCACAGTGTCTTCAATCCATGATCCAACCTCAAATTTCGTCGTGACGGCGTTCATTCTAAACGTATTAACGTCGTCGCTTCCCTCATTCGCTACTTCGGGGCAATGGGACCATCTTCACGGACTTCCTCTGGCAGACCCGGACTTTTTGAAACCGCGACCAATCGACGTCATCATCGGAGCTGATGCGTACGGTCTCCTGGTTGAGTCAGACGTCGTTAAAGGTCGTGCCATTGATCCCATCGCTCAACGCACGCTTCTCGGATGGATCGTACTCGGTCCTGTCAACGGCTCCACCTCAAATTCGGTTCGTATTCAACATGTCTCCATCGAAGACGAGGTAACTTCTTTATTATCGAAGTTTTGGGAGCAAGAGGAAATTCCTCCGGACTCGGCCCCTACACCCGACCCGGACGAATCCGCTTGCGAACATCATTTCAAGGACACCCATACGAGAGACGCTACGGGCCGATATATAGTACGGCTCCCCTTCAAGAAGCCTCCTTCGTTACTCGGAGATTCGTACACTGGTGCAAAACGCTGCCTTCTCCAACTTCTACGGCGACTCTCGAAAAATGAGTCGTATCACGGTCTCTTCAACACCTTCCTCCAAAAATACGAGAACCTGTCTCGCATGGCTCGTGCCAACGGCGGCGTCGGTTTTTTCTCCCACATCACAGTGTTTTTCGGGCCCACAGCGCCACTACGAAACTTCGCGTCGTCTTCAACGGTTCCTTCAACACATCGAACGGTGTGTCGATCAACGACATTCTTCATACCGGGGCCAAGCTTCAACAAGATACCTCGGACGTCCTGCTATGGATCAGACGTCATCGGTTCATTTTCGTCACCGATGTCGCGAAAATGTTCCGGCAGATCGCAGTCCATCCGGACGACTGGGACCTCCAGCAAATCCTATGGATGGACCAGTAGGATCGAGTCGCCCCCCATCATCTGACTACAGTCACGTACGGCCTCACTTGTGCTCCCTTTCTCGCCATCCGGGTCATGCTTCAATTGGTCGAGGATGAGGGGCACGATTTCCCACTGGCGATTTCACCTTTGACGAACGGCCGATACGTTGATGATATCTTCGGCGGTGCCGACACGATTCACGAACTTCAGGCAACGGCACAACAACTTCAGGCAATCTGTCATCGCGGATGCTTTCCACTTCAGAAATGGTCAGCTAACTCGACGGAAGCCCTTCGGAATGTTACCTCGGAGTCCCAATCGCATGCGGTTGTGATTCAATCGGAAGATCCCAACGTCAAACTTCTGGGCCTCGTCTGGAATCCAAACGCGGACAATTTCAGACTCCTTCTTCAGCTCTCCTTCAACCGGGACATCACGAAAAGGACCGTTCTATCAGAAACGGCATCCTTGTTTGATCCCTTGGGTTTCATCTCCCCAGTCATTATCATTGCGAAGGTCTTCCTCCAAGAGCTGTGGCTGGCAAAACTTCACTGGGACGACGGGCTCCCAATTCGACTTCAGGAAAAATGGCTACGCTTCCGAGAGAGTCTGAGCGATTTGTCGCTCATTCATCTCCCGCGGTGGCTTCACCTTTCGCCTTCTTCGACTGTCGAGTTACATGGATTCTCGGACGCCTCCCAACTCGCCATGTCGGCCGTGATCTACCTCCGAACAACGTCAGTCGACGGGGTCACAACGGTCACCCTCGTCTGCTCGAAGACGAAGGTAGCCCCCCTCAAACGACTCACAATTCGGCGGCTCGAGCTATCGGCGGCACTACTACTTTCAAGGTTGACTTCTTACGTTCAGAGAACCCTAGACTCAACGCATGTTCCAGTCTCTCTCTGGACGGACTCTTCAGTTGCGTTGACATGGATTACTTCAAATCCGGCCCGATGGAAGCACTTCATCCGAAATCGGGTCACCTCGATCCAAAGTTTCTGTTCCAACGCAACATGGCGGTTCATTTCGGGAAGAGAGAACCCGGCTGACTGTGCGTCGCGAGGACAGACTCCCCGACAACTCTCCAAGCACCTTCTTTGGTGGCACGGGCCTGAGTGGCTCGCGCAACCACCATCTTCATGGCCAGTCTCTTCAGCCGAACCTCCACCGGATGGCGACCTCGAGCAACGATCAGGCTTCGCCTTCACGACCACCTCCGAGCCTAGTCCTCAACCTTGGGACCTTCTACAACGGTACTCCTCCCTCACTCGGCTTCTTCGGATCATGGCAGTGTGCCAGAGAGCGGTTGCCCGCTTCAAACGGCTCCCGCACGCTTCAATGACCTACCCGCTGAACACGGGAGAACTGGAAGAGGCAAGGTTCTTCTGGATACGCCTCGTTCAACGCACACACTTCTCGGCTGAACTTCAGATGATTTCGCGCGGAGCGACCCTCAATCGAGGTCACTCCCTTGCCGCCCTCAACCCCTTTGTCGACCAACTAGGAACCCTTCGAGTTGGCGGCCGCTTGACGAACGCACTTCTACAGCCCGAGGCAAAACATCCGCCAATATTGCCACGGACCTCTCAGCTCACTTCATTGATCATTGCTGATTCGCACTTTCGAACGCTTCACGGTGGTACCCAATCCACGTTAAGCTTCCTCCGTCGATCGTACTGGATTCCGGGTGACCGGGCTCCAATTCGATCACACATCCTTCGGTGCACCACGTGTGCCAGATTTCGAGGACTTCGAGCGCAGCAGACTTTCGACGGAAGTTCACCCATGAGGTGTGACCCGGTGTGAGGGGAGAAATGTCCTCGGGGTCGTCCGATAATGGACAAAGTGGCCTAGAATTTAGAACAGCCTCCACTTGCGCGAGAAGAGTCGTAAATTCTTCGTACGTAAGTGAGGTTTCTCCGATTACCCGACGAAGGTGGTATTTCGCGGATTTTACCGCAGCCTCCCATTTTCCACCTATGTGAGGTGCGGCCGGAGGGTTGAAGGACCAATTCGTCCCAAGGTTCGTCGGCAAGATGATCGTAGAATTCATTCTGCCTTGAAGAGAGCCTGAAGGGTGGCATCTGCACCGCTGAAGTTCATTCCACAGTCACTATGCAACGTGTGACAGATGCCCCGTCGACCAGAAAACCGCCGGTATGCTGCGATGAAGGCTTCTGAAGTGTAGTCCGTCACCAATTCCAGGTGCACCGCTGAAGTAGAAAAGCAGACAAAAACTGCGAGGTAACCTTTGTATGTTTTTTCTGCTCTTGCTCGCCAAGTCTTAACCGTAAAGGGTCCGGTATAATCAACGCCAGAGTGAAGAAAGGCACGTGAAGGTGTGACTCGTGGCGAGGGAAGTTGCGCCATCAACTGCTGAGCTCGAAGGCCTGGAATCCGTGCGCAAGTGGTGCAGTGAAGAATATATGATCGTACTGGCGCGCGACCACCCAAAATCCAGTACTACCTGCGGAGATAGGCCAAAGTTGCTTGTGTGCCGCCGTGAAGAGACCGGAAATGAGCATCTAAAATCACCAGAGTCGTTAGCCGTGAAGTTCGAGGTAAAACAGGTGGATGTTTTTCCTTGGTGTGAAGGATGGAATGCTTGAGGCGCCCGCCCACACGAAGAACTCCGACTTGGTCGATAAAAGGCGTGAGGGCGGCCATTGCATTGCTCCGTCGAAGTGTCGCTCCGCTTGAAATTGTCCGTAGCTCAGCAGTGAAATACGACCGTTGGATGAGGCGTATCCAGAAAAATTTTGCGTCTTTCAGTTCTCCCGGTGAAATTGGGCTGGTCATTGAAGTGTGTGGAACTCGCCTGAAGCGGGCAAGAGCTCGTTTGCAAATTGCCGTAATCCGAAGTAGCCGATGTAACAATGAATATCGCTCCAGAAGGTCCCAAATCGGCAGAAGAGGCCCTGAAGTTGAAGTGAAGGCGAGACCTGGACGCTGTTCAAGATCGCAGTCGGTGACGATCTCAAACGACTAAGCGGGCCAACTGGTGCTAGGCTGCGAAAGCCAGGTTGGTCCATTCCACCACAGGGAATGCCGTGAAAGTTGACGCAGAGTCGTCCCACAAGACGCACAATCTGCGGGATTCTCCTTGCCCGGGATGAAGCGCCACGTCGCGTGCGAAGTAATCTCTTGAATTGAAGTGACTCGATTGCGGACAAAGTCCTTCCAACGAGCCAAATGCGACGTGATCCAAGTTAATGTTACCGAAGAATCGGTCCAGAGAAACACTGGAACATCTCCAAGTTCGAGTGTTTTCTGGAAGTACGAAACCAGCCGTGAAAGAAGTAACGCCGCAGTGAGCTCAAGCCGCGGAATTGTCAGTCGAAGAAGGCGAAAGTCGCTCGGACTCTCTCGGAAGCGTAGTCATTTTTCCTGAAGTCGAATTGGGAGCCCGTCGCCCAGTGAAGTTTTGCCAGCCACAGCTCTTGGAGGAAGACCTTCGCGATGATAATGACTGGCGAGATGAAACCCAAGGGATCAAACAAGGATGCCGTTTCTAATGGAACGGTCCTTTTCGTGATATCCCGGTTGAAGGAGAGCTGAAGAAGGAATCTGAAATTGTCCTCGTTTGGATTCCATACGAGGTCCAGAAGTTTGACGTTGGGATCTTCCGATTGAATCACAACCGCATGCGATTGGGACTCCGAGGTGACATTCCGAAGGGCTTCCGTTGAAGCCCTTTTTGAAGTGGAAAGCATCCGCGCTGACAGATTCCCTGAAGTTGCTGCGCCGTTGCCTGAAGTTCGTGAATCGTGTCGGCACCGCCGAAGATATCATCAACGTATCGGCCGTTCGTCAAAGGTGTAATCGCCAGTGGGAAGTCGTGCCCCTCATCCTTGACCAATTGAAGCATGACCCGGATGGCGAGAAAGGGAGCACAAGTGAGGCCGTACGTAACTGTAGTCAGATGACATGGGACGACTCGATCCTCCTGGTCCACCCATAGGATTTGCTGGAGGTCCCAGTCGTCCGCATCGACTGCGATCTGCCGGAATATTTTCGCGACATCGGTGGCGAAAATGAACCGATGACGTCTGATCCAGAGCAGGACGTCCGAAGTATCTTGTTGAAGTTTGGCCCCGATGTGAAGAATGTCGTTGATCGACACACCGTTCGATGTTTTGAAGGAACCATTGAAGACGACGCGAAGATTCGTAGTGGCGCTATGGGCCCGAAAAACACCGTGATGTGGGAGAAAAAACCGTGGTCTCGAAGACGCCGCCGTTGGGGCACGAGCCATGTGAGACAGGTTCTCGTATTCTTGGAGGAAGGTGTTGTAGAGACCATGATATGACTTATTTGTCGAGAGTTGCCGTAGAAGTTGGAGAAGGCAGCGTTTTGCACCAGTGTACGAATCTCCGAGTAACGAAGGAGGCTTCTTGAAGGGGAACCGTACTATATATCGGCCCGTAGCGTCTCTCGTATGGGTGTCCTTGAAATGTTGTTCGCAAGCGGATTCGTCCGGGTCGGGTGTAGGGGCCGAGTCCGGAGGAATTTCCGCTTGCTCCCAAAACTTCGATCATAAAGAAGTGACCTCGTCTTCGATGGAGACATGTTGAATACGAACCGAATTTGAGGTGGAGCCGTTGACAGGACCGAGTACGATCCATCCGAGAAGCGTGCGTTGAGCGATGGGATCAATGGCACGACCTTTAACGACGTCTGACTCAACCAGGAGACCGTACGCGTCACGTCCGCGTCACATACGCTCGCGTCACATACGTCAGCTCCGATGATGACGTCGACTGGTCCGGTTTCAGAAAGTTCGGGTCTGCCAGAGGAAGTCCGTGAAGATGGTCCCATTGCCCCGAAGGAGCGAACGAGGGAAGCGACGACGTTGATACGTTTAGAATAAACGCCGTCACGATTTGAGGTTGGATCATGGATTTGAGGTTGGATCATGGATTGAGGACACTGTGACGGTGCTAGCTCCCCGCGTCCGTCCTGCTGGCTGGCCTCCGATTCCGTGGATGTTGATGGACGCGGCCATCCTTTGTGTTCGAAGGAGTTGGAGCATGCGTTCGGAAATGAACGAGAGTTCCGCGCCCGGGTCTATGAGGAGTCTCGCCCACTGCGAAATGCCCGATGAGGAGGTCAGAGTTGCTTGGCTCGTAGCTAGCAGGACTGACGGTCGAATGGCCAGAGCGTTTGAAGAGTCCTTGGAAAAGTGCGGAGGAGTATCCGTGGTGTCGAGGAAGTCCGAGGCGAGCGAAGAAAAGAGGTGGACCGAGTGGGGTCGCAATTCATCTCGAGAAGCGCGACATGTTCCCTCGGAAGCGGTCCCAGTTGGTTTCCAACAAAGACAGACGCGTGGTGGCGAGCGTCTTGTTGGTATTTTGAGGGGTCGCATTCCTCGTCTTTTCAGCGAGGCTGAAAAGCCTTTCCATTTTGGCGATGTTGCTCGTCATTGTCGAGGTGTCACCGGTTGATACACGAAATCGTTCTAATTATCGAGTAGCGTCCAGAACCGAAAACCCGAAAACTCGAGAAAAAGTCCGAACTCAAAGCACGAAGCGTCCACCACGAAAAATCGCGAAAGACGAAAAGATGGCGCGAGACTTCGACGATCGTAGCACACGCGAGGAATGGCGCGAAGCGTCCAAGCCGAAAACCCGAAAACTCGTGAAATGAGGCGCGAAGCGTCCAAAACGAACACACGAAGAACTCGCGGAAGACGAAAAGATGGCTCGAGACGTCGACAACCGTAGCACACGCGAGAAATGGCGAGAAGCGTCCGAGCCGGAAAATCACGAAACAACTCGCGAAAGACGAAAAGATGGCGCGAGACGTCGACGATCGTAGCACACGCGAGAAATGGCGCGAAGCGTCCAAGCCGAAAAACGAAAAACTCGAGAAAAAGTCGGAATGAGATGCACGAAGCGTCCAAATCGAAAAATTACGAGAAAACTCGCGAAAGACGGAAGGATGGCGCGAGACGTCGACGATCGTAGCACACGCGAGAAATGGCGAGAAGCGTCCAAGCCGAAAAATCACGAAAAACTCGTGAAAATGAGGCGCGACGTATTAGAGATCGAAAATGGCGCGAAGCGTCCAAAACGAACACACGAAACTCGCGGAAGACGAAAAGATTGCGCGAGGCGTCGACGATCGTAGCACACGCGAGAAATGGCGCGAAGCGTTCAAGCCGAAAAACGAAGAACTCGAGAAAAAGTCCGAACGAGGTGCACGAAGCGTCCAAATCGAAAAATCACGAGAAATCTCGCGAAAGAAGAAAGGAGACGTCGACGATCGTAGCACACGCGAGAAATGGCGAGAAGCGTCCAACCCGGAAAATCACGAAAAAGCTCGCGAAAGACGAAAAGATGGCGCGAAGCGTCCAAGCCGAAAAACTCGCGAAATAAAAGATGGCGAGAAACTTCGACGATCGAAGCACACGCGAGAAATGGCGCGAAGCGTCCGAGCTGAAAAACACAAAAACTCGCGAAGGAAAAGATGGAGCGAAACTTCGACGATCGAAGCACACGCGAGAAATGGCGCGAAGCGTCCAAGCCGAAAAACACGAAAACTCGCGAAGGAAAAGATGGCGCGAAACTTCGACGATCGAAGCACAGGCGAGAAATGGCGCGAAGCGTCCAAGCCGAAAGCCACGAAATCGCGCGAAAGAAAAGGATGGCGCGATACGTCGACGCTCGAAGCACACGCGATTAATGGCGAGAAGCGTCCAAAACGAAAAGAGGAACTCCTGAATGCCGAACTGTCGTGTCGCCGATCGACACGCACGAAGTTTTACTGCGCGTGGCGTGAAGCGTCCGAAAAAACGAAGCGAACCTTTTGAGACGGTCTCTTGCACGAGAGCGCACGATGTCGCGAGAACGTGGTCGGAAGAAGCGACGAGATCGGTCGGTTGACCGGCACGTGAAGCGTCCGTTAGACCAGACACAGGCCGAAGCGCGCATGCGCGCGTGTATAGAGTCCGATGCCCGGCTCGCCCGAAAGCGAGAGAGCGCGATGTATCGGGCGCGGTGCGCGTGCGAGAGAGAGCGAGGCGTCGCTCGAGCTCGTCTTGCGAGGAGGACGGCACGAATTTGTGACCATCGTTAGCCCGTGAACGCGATGAAAAATACCCGTTTTTCTCGCGCACCGGATAGAAAGACTGCTTTCTTTGGCCTTTTTCAGCGAATATCTCACTTTTTCCCACTTCGTTCACTTGAATCCGGCTCGAAGGACCATGTTTAGATTTGGGGAATCTCGGAATTCTGGTTGGAAGCGAACGGGTGGGAAAATGGCTTGAATATTCGTGAACTGAGGATCGCTCCGGAAAATGAAGCGTCGAAAAGACACTCTCGGTTAATATAAAAATATATGTTTATTTTAATATCTCGATTTAAACTATTTAAAATATAACTGAGTGGGGAATGAAACGTTGCGGAAGAGTACCGAAGTTAGCGTTACCGCGGACGTTAACGCGGGCGTAAATCGCGTTAATGCCGTTTAACCGAAGGGTACCGAGGAGACTATAGTCGTGACTTGTTAACGCGGGCGTAAATCGCGTTAATGCCGTTCGCGACACGATGGGGGGAGTAGCCCGAAGATGAACCGATCACCGAAGAGACTTGAAGACGAATAGGTAGAAAAGAAGGGCAAATTATATATTATAACGTTGAAAATAGGGGGAGAAAATCCTTGCGCCCGGACACTGCAAGAGTCAAGCGCGACCGACCGAGAGACGTCGACCTCTCGCGGGGTTTCCCGGAATTACGGGATCGTGGTTAGAGTATCCGAAACATATCCCAGTTCTTACCGTTCTTGCCGTTATTTTTCCCAATCTGTTTCGCTTCAAATCTGAGCGTAGACAATTTTGCAATTGGTCCGCATGCTAACAAAACTGCCGGATAATGAATGAGAAAATGGTGCTTAGGTTTTAGACTATCCAGAAAGGACGCATTCAACAGCCTCAAATATTCTGCGATTTCGATGGAAAGGGCGTCATGTGCGCCACGATGAAGACTTCTGCTCATTGTTATTTCAATAATTTGTCTCATTCCTTGGAATAATTCCCCGACTGGTTCATTAGGTGGAATTAAATCACCAATTATAAGAGAGAAATTACGAATGAGAGTCAACATTTCTGATGCCGACATGCTGACTTTTTTCGTTTTCTAATGATGCTTCGTTATTTTTCCTGGTTTGTTTCTAAACGGCCTAAGATCGAAAGCATCTATACGATTTAATACTTCCAGAGAGAAATATTTCTTGACGAAGCAAAAATGATTTAACATCAAGAAGTCATATCGACAAAATCCCTCGAGTTCATCATGAACAATATCAACTGTGGAATTTATTATTGGATGGAAGCCCCCAATTTCATTTATATTGGAACGATCTGTGAGACAAAATCTGCAGAATTTTGTTTGATTGAAACTTTCGACAAACCCTAAAATTTCATGCATCCCCATGTTATCTGCGATCAGTAATGAAAGTCGAAAATATATTTGAATTTCTCCTGTGGGGTGAGATATTGGAATACCTTCAGTTTCCAAGAACTTGAGTTCGTCTATGACTTTGGAGAAAACAATGTTATTTCTGCATACTTTTCGATCCCTTGTGTTAAATAATATAAAAGGAATGTATTTTCCAATTTAGATCGATAACTGAGAGAAAGACATGGAGTCGATATGTATACGATGCCGCATTTATAAATGCATCGATGAGATCCCAGTGGATTATATGTTTCGTAATCATCAAATTATAAGAAAATTGGGAAATACATTTTTTTCTTCATCATTACTACTAAGTTTGTTCCACAATTCACCTTGAATGAAATTTTGTATGATTCACGAATTGTTCTTGAGGCAATTAATGTAATTCCTTGTTTCGTCAAATATCCCGGGAATCTAAAAAAAAAACGATTTAATACCTGTCGTAATGGGATAAATTGAGTAGTGATAGGTGTTGATTTCATCACATACTGAGTTTTCTTCCGTATAAATGTCCTCCTTCTACCCAGTACGTATGAAATGGGTTCAATTAATATCCCAAGATTTTTGAAAGTTTGGAAGGATCTATATTCAGTTTTGACTTTCGCGAATGAGAGGGTATTATTTTGGCAAACTTTTTCGAAACGATCTAGGACTGTATTTCGGCAATTTACATTAATAATCGCGTCTGAAGTTTCTGATTTGAGTTGCGTGATGACCTCTGTTATCATGTCTCCAGTCATTTCAATTATTTGCGTGGTTCTAGTTCGAGAAATATCCGGACAACTGCGCAATTTTGCAGCGAAAATCATAGAATTATCAACCGTTATTTTGATTTCATGTTCGTCATGATTTTCCTCTGAGAATTTACGACTAGTTTCTTCCAACTGCGGTTCAAACGTAGACAAAACTGTGTCGTAATTTCCATTTGTTACAGCATTCCCTGAATTATTCTCTTCGCGAGATACCGATATATCTGATGCGCCAATTGACAATGTATCTTGTATTTTAACACGATTCAAATCGTATTTTTTCCGTAAATGTTTTCGGAGACTTTCAAACGGCGTAAAAGAACCGAGACACGATTTAGCATCACAGTTAAGTGACGTCAATGTTGGATGCTTAGATCTACTGTGACTGATATCATCCAAGCGATCGATGAAATTTACCTTACATAATATACAGGTGAACCTTATGACTAATTAGAAAGACACTTTCTTCAAATGAAGAACTTAAATAGAAGTTATGAACATACTCAAGCTCACTTTTGAAACTAGACTGGGGCCGGGAGTGCCTTGCCCCTTGCGATTTGACCCAATAAAATATTGATTGCTCGATTGCATTTATCTTTTGGGAACTTGATGTTATACAAACTCTGTTGGATGAATAACCACACGTTGCGAGCGCGGTTTTGATATTCACACCCCAAGGAAAATAGACTTTGGAAACACAAGTTAACCGCGTCGAGAATACAATCGAATTAGTGCAGCGTAACATTATCGCCTGAACCATTTACACACACGTATATTTCTTAGAGATTCGCAATCGGTCCCACAAAGATGAGAGTTGGTGGAAGTTCTGACTGCGTCACAGCTAATCTCACGTTCTGTGGAAGGTGAGATTAGCTGTGATGCCCCTGCGATTTCATCATTCGTGTCGACATTGATGAAAAATGCTTCCTGCTTTTCTTTAGCGGTGATTCGTGGATGGTTCAGATTCCGCTTTGCTGCAGGGGGGGGGGGGTCGATGAGGTACGAAAACAGGTACGCAATGACGGCATTCTTGTTTGCTAAGGGCCAAAATAAAACACACTTAAAATTGAGGGAATATAATTCATCAAATGTTATACTCACGTGTGAGTAATCCTGGTAGTGACCGCATGAGGCCTTGGTCTCGTATCGGCATACCCCTACATTTTGCGAGCTCCTGGATTGAATATGGGGTGGCTTAAATCCAGTTTTCGACGAAATTCTCGCTTTGGGGAAACAATGTGCGAATATCTTCCCGAAGCAGTTCAGGAGCGACGTTTACTATCAAACACGGCAAAGTAGCGTAGGATTCCGCAATTGAATGGTTAGCCTTCAGAAAATGTTGTCGAGCTTGATTTGAAGCAGTCCAATGAGTTTTCACCCCATCGATAGGTTCGACATTGGACTTCAACCAGTCGAAGGAATTTCGTGATTCTGGAGTTATATCGTCACGAACTTCTGAAACGTTCGCTGCACGTTGGGTTTGACGGAGGCAATCTTCACATAGTATGTAGTGTTATATCGTATTTGTGTGTGTGTGCGTGTGTGCGTGCCTGCGTGCGTGCGTGCGTGCGTGCGTGCGTGCGTGCGTGCGTGCGTGCGTGCGTGCGTGTGTGTGTGTGTGTGTGTGTGTGTGTGTGTGTGTGTGTGTGTGTGTGTGTGTGTGTGTGTGTGTGTGTGTGTGTGTGTGTGTGTGTGTGTGTGTGTGTGTGTGTGTGTGTGTGTGTGTGTGTGTGTGTGTGTGTGTGTGTGTGTGTGTGTGTGTGTGTGTGTGTGTGTGTGTGAAGGGCGGCCTTTCAAAACCCATTATTTATGACATGCAGCTGTTTCAATTCCGAAAGATAATGTCAAGATGTCTGCATCCACCCCGTCTCAAAGCTCGCCGACACTCGAGACAGATCCTGACAGGTTTCTTGGAAAAATTATAATCTTTAGGGATCACCGACTGTGACCTCGGATGGACCACTTGAGCGCAGCTGCACTCTTGCGCTCTCCATGATTCTTCGAACGTGTTCAAACCTGTTTTTCACGATTGGAAAAGAGAGGGGGGTTTGAAAATTTGAGTGGGAGGCTTACGAGGGAGCTTATATTTTTTTGGACCTAGCTCAGACTGCACTATTCCACTGCGCCATCACATCTAAAAAGAACTTTGAAAGTGCGGGGGAAAATGGATCTCTCGAGTATCAACAAAGTCAGCGTGATGGCGGAATTTCTCCCAACAAGGAAGCTGTCAGAACTCCCCGTTAAACCGGAACGACTAATATCCGACATGAGGGCCGTACAAACCAAATTTGGGGATCGCTACATCGCAAAGATCGCGGATGAGTTCTCTGTCTTCTTACCCGCGCGACTCGTGAAGGCCTTCGACCAAGATCTGGCAATGTTCGAGAGTATGCTGAAAGTGGCACGTGATGGTCAACTCTGCATGCAGTATATTGGTGAAAAATACAACAGTATCGAGTTCCCTCGTCTCTGAACATGGTGAACGGGGAAAAAATTCGTTGGAACACCATCGTCGAACAGCTGGCCGCATCATCGACAGTATGCTGCAACTGGCGCGCAAATGGGTACATGCAGTTGTGGGAAATACAACAGCGTTCCATCGTCTCTGAAGCGGAAAAAAAATACTTAATTTGTTGGGACACCGTCATCGAACTGTTCGCACCACAGTCGTCTTACCACCGTTTTCGACGCGTAGTTTTGGCTATTTGAAAAATGTATATGTTTGATCGAATTATAAATTATGGATGTTTTCGCCGTAGAATAAAGAATACAAACGACATATATTTTCATCGAAATGTTTTTTATTCATCAAAAAAATCCCTCGCTTACGCTTTGTATACAGTCAACCAGCTTTTCACCGATTTTATATTCTCATGGGTGCAGTTATATTTCGTGTCGAAGGGATGATGGGGACATTTGGAATTTATGATTTTCGGCAACTTCTGCAGCGATGGAGAGTCCAAAGTCTCCAAGTCAATGACGTTCGTATGGTTTTCCGCTGTCATTCCATCGTATTCCATGGAAATTTCGTTCCAGCCACTTGTTTGTCATTTTGTACTTGGCCGGTAAAGAGTTCCATGCAATTGGTGCGTCGAAGGCGAGCGTCAGTGGTTCAGAATTCTTCTCGTGGAGTTTGACGATGGACATCTCCTTCAGGACAAATTCGTTGACGGGTCTCTTGAAGCCCTGCACATCGACGATAAGCTCCATGTTGACTGAAGTGGACGCGAATCATCGGCATGATTTTATACCATTTTTTTAACTCCACCACTGATTGGATTGTACTCGACAATACGATCATGGAGGATCATACAGTACGCTGAAGTTTGTGGCGGAATATTGTCTTTCAATTCAAATCCAAGGCGCACGTCAACAGGACCGGACGAGCGAATCGTTTTGCTTTGAGCAATCAATGACAACGAGGAGGGCTTTTTCTAAAAATTCCATCCTGCTCAGCCATGGTTCAGCCTCTTGATTGTAATAGGTCGGTTGAAAGTTTGCATACATCTCGTAGAGTAGAGCATATTGATTTTGATCAATGTTCAAATTCAAATTTCCATATGGATAACATTGCGAGTTGAGGTATAGTTTGACGTCGCTCAGGTTACAATGACCAAAGTGGCTCGCATTGTGTTGATTCTTATTTATCCGTTCCGACTGCAGCGCGAGTATGACATATCGTGGATTCTCCAGCTGATTCGAGATTTTCACAGACCACACGTGCTTGAAGGTGACAGGCAGCAATGGATATTCATACAGTTCCCATGTTCGGAAACTCATAGAGATTGGTGCGTCTTTGGCGAGAAACTTTAACAGTTGAGTTTTTCGCTGATCCGAGACTGTCACATACGGCAAGAGCGATTCTATTTTATGCAATGCGAGTTTGTAGTCTTCGGGCGCTGTTTGTACAATGGCATTGTAGTCGGTCTTTGATCTCGTGAAAATCAACTCGTGCTTGGCATTTACGACAATTTTCCGATAATTTTCGGCAAATCCGTGGAGTATGCTGAGCGGTATACAGACATCAAAGTTTTCCGATACATCTACTTGGTCTCTTCGACATCGAGCCATCCTGTGCTCTCGAGCTCAGAATTTTTGGCCGGTGAGAGAGATGAATATCCCTTAATTACACTCGTAATGCCAACATTCTTATCACGATCGATTTCTATGGCATTCAACTCATATCGCACTTCCTCAAACAAATGACAAATGGCATTGTTGACGAGACTTGTAGAAGTGGTTGGCGCCCCATCACGCTTGGATAATTTACCACATATGTGTAGCGAACTCTTGCTTGGCAGGATGGAGAGGTCTTGATGTTGCATGGCAATACGGACTTTATCGCTGTTATTGAAGGTTGAAGATGCATGTGGCTGATGAGCGTGAATCTCACAATGGATGATGGATTCATCAAAGACTACGGGCGCCTGAATGTTTACAATTTCTTCTTCCATTTCACACAACAGATGCACAGAGCACAGACTAAATAATTTTTGACACGCTTTCGCCACGCACTTTGAGACCCAAATTCTTCAAGAGTAGCACGTTTTGAGGTGTTAGCACTTTGGGAGCTGGTCGACGACTGATTGTTTTTATCCATGGCCGTTTATTGATAATGGAAGATCTGTTGAAAACTATGCCCATGACGACTTTATATGTAGGCGTATGGTGATTACTTCACCGCGGAAATTTACCAAATCACCGTCTTGATCCACTATGCGAAGCCGTATCGTGTCAATCGTTCGGCTCGTGATTGGCAGATAAATTACGTGGGAGGGAACTTCAATGATCTTATAATAATACTTCGTTAATATAGGCACCAGCGGTAATGTTGCACTCAACGCGTAGGGCGTTCACTTTGAGGATGGCTACAAGAAGGTCCGATTCCTGTCTTTTATTGGCTTCCAATTTGCGCGCGGTGAAGCCTAGTAGATGCCCAATAAAATATTTTGGCTCAAAATTTACATTACGATCACACTCGATCTCACGGCGTAGCGTGTTAGTATTAGGTTTAATGCTGATGCTGATGTTTTTGCGCGAGAGCTCTGCTTGTACAAACGTCTCCATATCCTCTATTTCATAACTGCCCATAGGTATCGTCAACACCTCATCTCCCATGTAAAGTTTATCGTGGTCAACGTCGATATTGGTAGATATCGACGTTGACCACGATAGAGTTGAACGATAGGGTTGAAGGTTAACAAGTCCACGAGGCCGTGAGTATAATTTTTGTGTGGCGAGAGTTCGATGGGGGGAAAGTATTGCGCCTCGAGTATGGACGATGAGCCAGATATGGTCAATGTTAAACTTTCATCCATGATGCTGCTAAATTGACAACTGAATTCTCCACATCATTTTTCCCCTACATATAGTGTATATTTGTCTTTGTGCTGCAGCTGCAGACAAAGAAACTTGAGACACAAATGTCCACATTCAATCGTATCATATTCCTGATATCTAGTATAATTATAATTAACGCTACCAACACGGAAATATCTAATGAGTTCGGATGGTGGTGAAAGATTGCCGAAACTATCAAAGTACACGACTTTCCATCCAGTCTTTTTGTAAGCAACCCACTGCGTGCCAGGGCCGACATTTTCATAGAAATGTTCAATTGCTGCGTCACATTTGGGAGGTCCGCTCGCTGGCAATGTATCACGCATGTAAACTCCACGAAAATGTGGAATCCTTAGGATTTTTGAATATTAGGTAGGTCGCGGTCGGTGAGGGGTCGGTGTGGTAGCGATACTTCTAGTTTTTTGGCTTGATATGAAGGCCCAATCCCTGCTTATATGGGTTCAGATGTAAGCCCCGACCTAATGCAATTGCTTTGATTGTTCGATTATGGCGCCTACTTTAATCCAATTCACGATTAGCTGCTTGAGCAGCATTTATAGCTTTCACTATACTAGCCGCACCACCTGACAAAGCACCCGCAGCGCTAAGACCCGCAAAAATGGGCACGAGGAAGGGCAATAAATCACCAATTTCGTGGGGTATAGGTAGAACCCGAGGTGTGCGCACTTTACCACCTTGCAACTCTACCGCTCCACAAGCACCCTTTAGAGCTGATTTGATAATCTTATGCGGATCATTACTTTGAATCATTGTCTTTTTTGCAGCGCCAATTATCTTTTTCAAACAAACGTCACCCTTGCGGCCCTTCATTCCCATGCCAAATTTTCTCTTTGTCTTCATGATATTTGCCACACCCTAAGCACTGGTGTTTTCACCGATACCAGCGTCTCTCGCGGTAACGATTGGCCTAGCCTGTTCAGCCAACACTTGATCCGCTAAATGTCTCGCCTCAAGATTATCCGGATTTGTCGAATACGCAATATCGTGTTGTTTGCAAGCCATATCCAATTGGTTAATGCCCGGATCACCACGAGCGAGGCGCTTGGCCAACTTTGTGCCTGGTCCACAATACTGATACCCAGGCAAATGTAGCTCAACGGGGAGTTTGTTGATTAGGCGGTTGACCCAATCTTTACCACTTTTCCCATGCACAATCATGTCTACAGAGAATACGCGACTGACGGATAATCCCTATAAGAAGCCTATTTATATGATTTCGCTGTTAGTCGTATGTGAGATGACGTCCAGGAAGCAAACTATCGAAGGCGGACTTCCCGTGATAAATTTCGACGAGTTTGTTGAAGACGGTGGGGGGAAGAAGAAACAAAAACGTCATGGGAATGTATTGCCGGATAGCATACGTGCACTGTTTTGCGGTCCATCGAATTGTGGGAAAACCAACGCTTTGCTCACTCTCATCATCCATCCGAATGGTTTGGGATTTGAGAACATTTAATTGTATTCCAAATCGCTGAAGCAGCCAAAGTATAAGTTGCTCGAACAATTACTCGAACCTGTGAGTGGAGTTGAATATCATCCATTCGAGGCGCATGAACAAGTGATAGCACCAAGTGATGCACGCTCCAACTCCATATTCATCTTTGATGACATAGCATTCGAAAAGCAGGATTATGTTCGAGCTTTCTTTTCCATGGGACAACACGGGATTGTTGACAGTTTTTATCTTTGTCAGACATACACTCGTATCCCCAAACATCTCGTGAGAGATAATGAAAATTTCGTGGTGCTTTTCAAGCAGGATGATATGAATCTCAAATACGTGTACAATGACCATGTTAATACGCATATGACTTATACATGCTTTAATAACATGTGCATGAAATGCTGGAATCCCGACAAGTATGCATTTATCACGATTGACGAGGATAGCGGTATTAATGATGGTCGATATAGACAGGGTTTTGATTATTTTCTCACCATTGATAAATTACTCATCGCTGGTAGTTGAAGAGACAGTATTGCGCATGCCGTGGTAGTGACAACATGAAGAGCGAACAATTGTTGCGTGAAAAGGATGTATTGCGTGAAATTGTCAAGGCGAGCGATGCAATCAGACGAAAGCATCGAATGATGAAAATTGGGAATGATAGCGATCAGCAGAGAATGCAAGATGTCTTTAAGCCTATAGTGGGGCCATTGACGAAATTGGTGTCGTATAAAAACGGTGAGGTGGTGGCGGTGAAAGAGGACATTAAGGATGAAAAAGTGGGTGATAATGTTGAAGAAGAAAAAGAAGATGCGTTGAATAGTGTGACACAACAAAATGAGGCACATGATTCCGTGAAGAGTGAAACACAAGATTCGCTTAAATTCATATATGGGGATGATGATGACTCGCAAAATGTCGATGAGCTGATCAGCGAATATCTCCTGCTATTACAAATAGGAAGGCAAGCTTGGATGTATTATATGGTGTACGAATTCTCACAAACAACAAGTTAATGATTGGCAATTCTCCGATAATTTTCGACTCTCAACATATTCGTGTGGGAGATGCGATTTATGCGAAAACTGTTGGATTAACTGCTGTTGTTGGGGTTGTTGTTTAAAAAAGTGCCTAATGTCGAAACTTGGAGCTGTTGTTTAAAAAAGTGCCTAATGTCGAAACTCTCACACCGGATGACTTGAAAAACTACGAAAAGATTGTAATCTCGACGAATGCGCACAAAAAATTGTATAAGCCTAATGGGGCTATACGACGAAACACCAGCCACAAATTTAACACATATATCGCAAATATAGTCGATCATCATGTGGGACAGGGCATGCCAAAGTATAAGCCAGCTAGAAAAAACACCTAATTGGACTATATTTATTGGGACAATCCGAACGAGCTAGTGGATCGTCTTCGCTTGCTTCTGGCATCCTAAGCAGCCGGAAATTCATCACATGCGAAGGAAATTATATCGATTATTGAGGAATTGCGCGAAGCTGAAATCATTTATTAACTCGACATTGGAGAATTTACGCATTCTCATCATAAATGTCGATGTGTTTGGACGTCATTCAAGTAGGAGTGTACTCCACAGTAAGCAAGGTCCTCCAGGTCGACCCGGGACTGGCTTTAGAATTACCGCAGATGGTCATTATGACTTGGGGCAAAAACGATTGTATAACATTGCAAATCCGGAAGGAGAAGATGACGCCATCACTCTAAGTGCGTTACAGAAGAAATCTCGAATTATCATTAAGAACATACGAAAAGAAATGAATGAGAGTAGTCAGTTGTTGGTTAATGGACTTGAAGCTACAATACGAGACATTGCGAGGACACTCGAGGCCGATGTCAAAACTCTACAAGATTTGGTGATTTGTAATTCAAACGTCATTGCTGAATTGGATGCACGACTGAGAGGACTGGAAAATGAACGCAAAAAGCTCTCGTGCTGGAGCTACATAAACCTGCTCGACGAAACTATCCGCGTTGACATGTGGACATCCGTGGCTTGGGCGAGACCTGGCCAGCTGATCTCGTCGATATGTCATCATACGCGCGTCACAACTCCAAACAAAAATGTCTCCTCACTGCCATCGATAACTTCTCAAAATTCGCCTGGGCCGTGCCAATGCTGAGTAAGAGTGGAAAAGATGCAGCAGCAGCAATGAAGTCGATACTTGTTAAGGGACGCATACCGCAGAACTTACACGTTGATCAGGGAATAGAATTCTACAATTGTGACTTTAAGGCCATCATGAAAAAGTACAATATTCACATGTATTCAACATATAGCAACTTGAAGGCATCCATTTGCGAGCGTTTCAATCGTACATTGGGGAATAAGATGTGGAGGCAATTTAATCTTCGTGGTAATTATAAGTGGATCGATATTCTTGATAATCTAGTAGCCGAGTACACTGATTCTGTACACCGCACCATTAAAATGAAGCCGAGAAAGGTCAACGCGGAAAATGAGAAGCAACTGCTGCAGATTTTCATTAAGCCTCCAATGAAAAGATCGCCGAAATTCACCGTTGATCATAAAGTGAGAACCAGCAAATTTAAGACTGTTTCCAAAAAGGGTTACACAACATACTGGACAACGGAAATATTTACAATATATCGTGTGAAAAAACTCATCCCGTCACATACCACTTGAAGGACCATAAAAATTAACCGATAGCCGGTGGTTTCTATGAACGAGAGCTTCTCAGTGTCAAGCACCCCGATATCTGTCTCATTAAAGCGGTATTGAAGAAGCGCGGTAATCGAATGTTTGTAAAGTGGATTGGTTTCGACAATAGCCACAATAGTTGGATAAGTAAATCCGATTTGTAGTCGATAATAAAAAAAGTGGAAAAATATGTATGTTTTATGACTCTTGACCGGCTGGTCGTCCCCGCATCCGTCCACGGCCTCCAACCGACTCCACAGCAGGGCTGGCTTCCCCTCTTCTCGCCGTCGCCCTTTTTTGGGGGAACGCGAGGAGATGGATAGAGTGAATAAACACATGGGATTATAAAAAGTCCGTTTATTTTTTTATGGGAAATAATAAATCCATTCTTGCACAATTAAATATATACAACAACAACAAACATAATTTTAACATCGAGTGCACAAAATATATACATAATTTTCACGGGTTTTATACATCGATATTCACAAAAATGTACACAATTTTACAGCGAGGTTGTGGAAAAGAAAATTACAAAACTTTTTCCGACTGTATTCTGTAATGCCCCCCTTGGTAGGGTATCAGAGGTCCCAGGTATCATATACCGCTTATCGTCATGAGGACTCAGAGCAATTTTCGTCTCGCGAATGATGTAGACCTTATGCAACTTTGATCGAATGCACCTTTGACTACGCTCCATTTTAATATTTTCCTTCAAGCATTGAGCATAATCGTCAAACGTGATTGTCCTAGCCACAACGCTACTCTTGACACCTTTAACTTTTTCGTGTCGTTTTTATCCTCGACACGTGTCGCGTACATTTTCGATCGAAGTCCAATAAATTCGGTCATGATTGCTCCATTACATGCGTCGTTCATGAGACCGGGCACCTTCTTGTTGACGAGTGGTATACCATACCTATTGTCCGCCGAGTAATCGCTTGTATCGAATTTTGAAATGTCGCGCTTCATGTCGGCATATATATCATCGCTCATACATACATGACTTTACATTTATCTCCATACAGAGGTACCATATACCCGTGATGAAATCCAGACAAGCACGTATTGGATATGTCGAGTATACACATACCCACATATATCGGATTGTTGAATTTCACCTCTAGATTGCGCAATTCAACGGCAACGAGGTTTTCTGAAAAAACACTTCGGCTGTGGAAGTTTGGCTTCGCAATCATTGCCTCTGCGCCATATCTGCCCTCCCATTTTGTTAAAAACTTTACATCTACATGATTGCGCACATTCTCCATCTTTTTTTCCAGAGACCGCATTAGTCATTAATTTGAATAAATTCTTTTCGAAATCGTTTTTGGCAAGCGTTCGAAACTGGCTATTTAACTCGATATACGAACGCAGCCATGGGAAGTGTGCAAACTGTAGGACTCTATGGATTTTCGTGAGGGAAAGTCCATGGCGTAAGCACTGTTGCAAATTCCGGTAGTGTATGACGTAGCGCTTTTTATCGCAGACGGTTGCAAACAGCTTTTCCCCCTGCTTACCCGGCGGTTTTTCATGTATTGGACAAAACGGCAGGTCTTTGTGCGCATCATGGAGAGATTGGGGATATTCCAAGTCGACTTCAAGGATGTAGCCTATAGGGGAGTCTAGCGCAATGCATAATGGATCAAAGATGGACACGTCGTTGACCCATCGAAAATCTGCATATGGCAAGGGTTGACACATTGCCCATCCATACAAATTGTTGACGTCAAAATACATCAAGTATGATGATGCTTTCGATGGATCAAACGACTCCATGTACTTGTTATTAGCGTGTGCATATCGGTTCGAGCATTGACTTAGACCACCGCGTATACCCCGCTCAACGAATAAAACCATGTCGATGTCAGTTAGTAATTCAAACTTGACATTCGAGTGTTTTAACATTGCCTCCCAGGTATACCCCGGCAATGCGCGGGAACTAGGCCACAGCTCTCAACACATGTAATTCGAAAGTTTTTGGCAATATCGGCTAATAACAAGACATCTGTCTTCAGGTACAAATCGCTATAGTCACCCAGCGTTCGAATGGAGAACCGCTTCCAAACTTTCTCAGCATGTGCGTATTCGCTCTCCCACACTGTACCATCTGTCAGGGAAGTGTAAAATACGTCACGTGGTGGTAGGCAAGTGTCGTCTAGCTTGGTCACGTCATCAATATATTCATAAGAGAAGACCCCTTTTTGCGTCAGCAAATTGAAATCGTCTGTCGAGAGAGTTGGGAATTGTGTGCGTAAAATTTTGAGTTTGTCCTCGGTCTGAAATGAAGCTAATTTGTCGAGACTGGTGTTGAGGAATTTGTATGAGTCGATGAAGCGCAATTGGATCTTGTGTTTGGGTTTGAATCATCTGTAATTTTAACATGCTTCGTGAATGAGATGTATTTCTTCTTTGTGATTGGAAGCACATTGGTTGTTCCTTCGAACGCTGTGGCTACTTCCTTGATTATAAAATGTGCACCATAACCGGATAAATTGTGCAAAACTACTGGAATAAAAAATGACTGTTTGTAATTTAGGTTGCAGTTGGAATGGGCAGGGCCTCTATCGAGCCCAGTCAGATGACTATGATCTCGAACGCGTACATCTTCTTGCGCAAATGGTTTCTCACATATGTGACATTCAGTTGCTGCTCGAAAACTAGCCCACTCACTCGGTGTTAAATCCACCATTGGTAGATTATCACAGAAAGTTTTTTTTATCTGCAGTGCTAGATTTTTTAGCTCTTCGGCAACCCATGATACACAATCAGCACTGCGACGCGAGTGATATGAAGATAATGAATCATCATATGAGCAACACACATAGTATCCGATACTAAATACTTCATGATGTTGATACATATCTTTCGCTAGGTTCTCCCCATCGGTATTTGCAAGCACACACTCCAAATCAGCATACACGATGAAGGGATGTCGTTCTTTCCGGCTAAAGTTGCTGAACTGGAGCCACTTAATGGTGTCATTTGGTAGTCAGATCGCACAGTCGTTTATTACTCCACAATCGACCTCATGTGATTGCAATTTTTCCTTTGATCCGAAATAGTGCAAACATCTGCAAAAAAATATTGTTTTGTTTAATTCGTCTAGCATATATAATTATATATTAGTAATGTTAAATGTACACACCGATCACAAATATATTTTTTATGCTCCTTTTTGGACAGTTGTGCCCCCACGAGTCTCGACTGGTTCTTGATCGATACGATGTGCCCCACATTGCTGTTCTCAGTATCTTCCATGTACAGCAAATTGATGTGCTTTTCCTTCTTGTCTTGAGTTACGCGTATCGGAACAATGTCCTTTTGGGTGGTGGTTGTATACACGTTGATCGATACATTGTTATGAAATTCAATTTTTTAAATGTTATGTATCGTCACCCGAAATTCGATATCCTTCAGATTCAGTACTGTCGAATAATGAGGGTAAGAACTTGGGCAGTGACTGTTTTGTTCAGCTGGGTATAGAGTAGCGACAACTGCCCATGCGAAACATGCGATATCGTCACATTTGACGTTAACCACAGCCTTCTTCAACATTATTTTCCGCGGCAATGATATAGAGCACTCGGCACGCATCGGATTATACTTATTCACATTTATCGTGAGGTTAAGTATTTTCTGCAGAGTCCAGCCACTATCACGTTCTTGAAATTCATCGAGTAAGGTTAAAGTGGGCTCCATAACACGTTGTTCATACCACTCGTTCAAATCGCTTGTGGTAAATAGTTCGCAGTTTCGCGTGTTGACACTTTTATTCGCATGTTTATCACCACTCGCAAATTCACCATTTAACACTGTATTCATTTTAATGCTGTTGTGCTTGCCGATAATATTTTGCACATGATGGAGCACTAGGACGCGAGCATCATTTTGGAAGTGTCTCAGCTCGATGTGGCTGCGATTAATGATGGACCCGGTCAATATGCGACTCTCGAAGGATGTTTCAATTTCCCGCTACATAAACTCATGATTACCACGTCCTGCGCCCGTGTGTATGAATCGGCTCCGCACAGAATTCCTCAATCCTTCCAGACGTGCTATTTGGGCTATTAGTGACTGTTGGTGTCCAATTAATAATCGCGGACGCTTAGTCCGGCTTTGCGTTTCCAGCCCTTCGATGAGCTCGACACATCGTTGCTCCCACGCGTCAAAATCTTCAACCGAACTTAAAAGCACGGCTTGGTCATGTAAGATTTGTTCCATGTTGATGAGTACGAAAAAACTTCCACGATGTTAACAGACTAACTGCTTTATGCAAAGTGCAGCCAGATTTGAGCGGAGCGGATCATTAAAAAGGCTCTTCCTTCGGGGGGAAAAAATCGGCCCTCTCTCTCGGGAAAACGGAGTTTTCCGATAACGCGTAGATTGCTGGAGGAACGTGAGACAGAAACAGGAAGTCGGGATGCCTCGGGTCAAAAGATTTTATGGGTCCTGCAGCTCAAGTGTTCCATCGGCGCCAGCAGCCCTTGACGATGGATCCCTAAAGTTTATAGTATTTCTAAGAAATCCTGACTTGTCGAGACCTGTCTAAAGGGCTGGCGAGACAAAAAAATATATTCGTCGACTCTTCATCTCGGGAAAATCACCCGAGTTTTCTAATACGAAATCCAAGTACGCATACACACACGCGCGCGCGCATGCACGCACGCACGAACACACGCACGCACGCACACGCACACGCACATGCACACACACACACAAATACGATTTAACAATACATACTATGTAAATCCATTGTTTAATTTTATTGTGAAAAAACTATTGTTTAATTATCCTAATATAGACCATTCGGTGCATTCTTTTACCCCCCCCCCCCCCTCCCCCCGTCGCTCCACGGACCACATGGCCCCCTCCACATAGGCCCCTCTGTGAGGTCACACGTGCCCCGGCGACCTCTCCTCGACCGTAGCACCACCTTGGCTTCCCCACTCTTGACACACCACCTCCCCTGGAAGCAGAACCGCCCTAGTACATCTACGAACTAGAGTTCCACTCGCATTTATTTTTTCTCCTTCGACGTATCCGAACGGAATGTAATACATTCAACGATTTTGGCCTTCGAATAATTGTTCAATTTGCTTAGACCAACGAATAAATTGGTCTTTCGAGATTTGGAACTCTTCCTGTCATGCGGTTCCATCTACTTACTGTACTGCTGTAATGGTCGAGCGGATGATTGAGGATTTCGCGGGAGACGATTGACTCAGACACGGACTATTCTGATTTGAATCTTTTATTCCTAATTCGACTTGGCGAGGGAGTGCACGTAGTTGTTCGAGGTTTTAGGATGGACTGCTGGCTCTCGGTCCAGCAGGAGGATGCGTGGTTGAGTGGACGGGCCTTAGGAAGGTGGAGGGGATGCCACGCGCGAGTATGGCGAAGCGCGTGGGCTCGCGAACAATGGGACTCAGGAGAGATGAGAGAGAGAGAGAATGAGAGATGCTGGAGAGGACTTCTGGGAAGGGAGATTAAGTTTCTGCTGAGGGTTTCTAGGAAGGAGGATTAGGTTTAGGTGAGAGCTGTGGGAAACGGTTGATATGAGGGCGTGAGACTGGGTTTGGGAATAAGAGTCGTGTGGGACCGTGACACTCCCCCTCTTACAAGAACGATGCTCCGCATCGTGGGTTACAAAGCTTTTTTTTTTTTTCATTGATTCTATATAATAAAATAAAAATGTGTGTGGGTGTGTATGCGTGTATTTATGTAAAAATGTGTGCGTGTGGTGTGTATGTGTGTACTTATGTAGTGTAACGTGGGTGTCCCAAAATATGTGCGTTTGTTAGGGGTGTGGTTCAATTGCGCTGTAAGCGCAATTCGGGCCGCAGTTTAGTCGGACGGAACTGTTCGAATATGCTTAGTCGGGATGAGATGTGTTCCGTGTGATAATTTTGTTCCGTGTAGTAGTTTTTGTTCCGTGCAGTAATTTTTGTTCCGTATAGTAGTTTTTGTTCCCTGTAGTAATTTTTGTTCCGTATAGTAGTTTTTGTTCCCTGTAGTAATTTTTGTTCCGTGTGGTAATTTTTTGCCGTGTAATGATTTTGTTCCTGCTAAAGTAATGTTTTAATTTGGTATGTTGAGTTATGGCCGTGGATCTGAAACTGGCTATAAGATTAATTTAGATGAGTTAGTAGGGGCTGTTTTGGTTACGAAAGGACGGGTGTGTGTGTGGTTGGTAATTCCATATACATATGTATATATATATATGTAAAAAAAAAGAGAAGAAGAACCCAAATTTTTGCTCCTTCGTTGACGATAGTCTTTGCATTTGTTCCCTTTATAGTTTGCCGTGATTTACTTTTTGGCGTAAGGTTCCTTTTTTTCTAGATTCGTTGTTTGCCGAAATGTATATATATATATGTTATCATTCTCTTCTTTTGGTTGCATCTGAAACAGTCTGAATTCTGATTAATTTGAGTGTTAGTGGGCATAGGTGTGTTATCCAGGATCCGGTAAGGTTGTTCTTCAGTTGACCAATGTGATGGATGAACGATACCTATTCAATCTTGATTTAAAATTATTATTTAGCTTTATCTCATACATGGGTTAATAGTGTCTGTCTTGATGGTTTGAAAATAAGCATAGGCTGAGCATATAATGAGAAATGGAAGTTATAATAGATTGTATGTAGCTGTCGTGTATACAATGTTGTGCATGTACTTGTTTAATGCTGGTACAATTTACATGGGTGAATGTAAAGCAAGGAAAACGAAAATGATTTACCAAGGGAATAGGAAAATAGTAAGGAGGAATGATTCTATATATGATACGTATGTGCAGCGTTACACTAAAATACATATGTCGTTGTTTCTTAGTGCAATCTTGTAACGTCGTAATTTTATAAAAAGGTGTGCGTGACAACATATTCGGGTTCAATTTGATCTTCATAAACCAATTTGGTTCTGTTTGTGTCTACCTAGATTTTGAAAATTATTCTAATCGGTTATTTCTAGACATTCGAATGGACTCGTATAGCTACTATCACGATTGATTTTTTAGTTCTTTAAATTAAATATTTTTTAACAATACGAGTTGTCGAGTTTGACATTTTGGTACTTTCGTTCGCCTAGCATAATATCGTTTTTCTGTTTATTTTACTCAAAATTGTTTTCAGAGTGCCAGTTGTCGAACGTCGTTACAATTTCGGTTCAATATTTTAATATAGTCGTCAAATGTTAATAGTTTTTTTTTTGTGGTATAAATGTTCATGGTAAAGAAGCTTTGTGTTGTGACTATTATTTATTGATAACGAATTCTTTTTATGTGTTGAATTCTAAAGTATCTCTAATTCTTCTAATGCGGTTTTACGAGGTCTACCGCGCCTGTGTTTAGCAGTTGATGTTGATTGCTGATGTCAGATTTTTTTTTTTTTTTTTTTTTTTTTTTTTGAGCATCTCGGGGATGGTGATGGTAGGTTCGGCTCGGTATGCGCGTTCGATTGTTGTGCGCTATCTGATTCTTTGTCTTCCGTGTTGATTGTAGTTGAGCTGGGAGTCAGATTCTCTTCAATCTTAACGGGGATCTTCTTTGTTAATTCTTTGTCGTCCATTATCGTTGCCTGTTTGTCGTAAGTTGTATCGTTGCCGGTAGATTTCGGCCCGCCGAAGTGTCTACCCGCGTTGATGGGGATCCTAGGTGGCAGCGCAGAGGTTGCATCTTTTCCTTATTTCTACTTTGCCGCGTCCGGCTATTGTTCGGCCTTTTACTTCTTCATTTGCGCTTATTTATTTTCTTCTTATTTCATTTATTTCTTCTTTATTTGCGCTTATTTCATTTCTTTCATCTTTATTTATTTCTTCTGTATTTGCGCTTATATCGTTTCTTTCTTCTTTATTAATTTCTTCTTTGTTTGCGCTTATTGCATTTCTTTCTTCTTTATTTATTTCTTCTTTGTTTGCGCTTATTTCATTTCTTTCTTCTTTATTTATTTCTTCTTTGTTTGCGCTTATTTCATTTCTTTCTTCTTTATTTATTTCCTCTTTGTTTGCGCTTATTTCATTTCTTTCTTCTTTATTTATTTCTTCTTTGTTTGCGCTTATTTCCTCGTTGAATATCATCGTCGTTTTCCCTTTTTTCGTCGGCACGGTTGTTTCGTGCCCTACTCCTTCGTCCTCGGACGTGTCGCGATCACGTTTGCGAGGCGTTTTCTTATACATTAGTTTGTCATGAGAATTGTTCCTTTTCGTAAGCTGTGGTCGTCCTTGTTCGAATCCAATGAGTTCCATCTCCTCTGTTGACGTTTCTGAGTCGTAGTTGTTGTCGTCGATTGTCTTATCGATTTTTGGGCGTGCACTCCCTGCAATTTCTTCTTTGTTTTCGGCGTTGCTTATTTCTATGTTTGTATCCTTAAGTTCCTGAAGTTCTTCTTCTGGCAAAATTATCACTTTGTCCGGTGCTGGGTTTCCGGAAGATTCGTCCGATGTTGACAAGTTTCGTTTATCACCCTGTTGAGAGATTCTCGATTTCTTGATGTCATGCAGCGTTTCGTCGGATGATGTAGACTCCCTTGGCCTGATCGGGAGAACGTTGATTGGGTTTCTTGACAGAGCGTCTGCGACTGAGTTGAGTTTTCCAGGCTTGTGTTGAATTTCGTAATCGTAGTCGTTGAGAGCCGCTTGCCATCTTAGTAGTTGTTGCGGTGGATTCGGTGTCTTCACTAGATATGTGAGTGCTCGGTTATCTGTCACTAACATGAAGTGGTGCCCATAGAGATAGGGCCTGAAGTGCTCGATCGCTTTTACTATTGCCAAAAGTTCTTTACGCATCATGTCGTACGCTAATTCCGCTTTTGTGAGAGTGCGCGAGTAGAAGGCAACGGGGTGATCAAAATTTTTGTGCTGTTGACTGAGAACTGCGCCGATTGCGTAGTCTGAAGCATCCGTTGTCAACTTGAACTCTTTCTGGTAATCCGGATAGCGTAGGATTGGTTGGCTCGTTAATTTTTCCTTCAAATAGTCGAACGCCTGTTGACACTCATCGGTCCACTCAAATTTTTGGGAGGCTTTTAACTGTCTTGTTAGTGGTAGAGCGATTTTTGCGAAATCTTTTATGAATCGTCTATAGTAATTAACCAAGGCATGAAACTGTATGATGGTCTTCTTATTTTCGGGTGTCGGAAACTCCTGAATCGATTTTATTAGCTCTGGTCTTGGTTGTGAGCCGTTTTCGCTGATGACATGGCCTAAATATTCGACTTTCTTTTGTAAAAACAGGCATTTGTCGGTTTGCAGTGTGAGACCGGCGTACGTCAATCTTTTCGCCAGCCTGCTAAATTTGTGTTCGTGTTCCTTTAGGTCGATGGCATAGATGACAATGTCGTCTAAATACACGAACAGGTCAGTGCCTTGTAATCCCGACAACACGACATCCATTAACCTTTGGAAGGTTGCTGGTGCGTTTTTCAAACCAAACGGCATTCGATTAAACTCGTAATGACCGTTCGGAGTCGAAAAGGCTGTTTTTGCTTTGTCGCGTGGGTGCATCTCGATTTGGTGGAAACCGGACGCTAAGTCCAGTACCGAGAAGTAACGGGACCTACCCAGCTGGTCTAGGATGTCGGTGATGTTTGGCAATGGGTACGCATCGGGTGTTGTTTTCTCGTTCAGTTTCCTGAAATCGATTACCATGCGCCAGCGTTTCTTTCCTTCACGGTCTGCTTTCTTTGGGACAATCCAAACAGGCGAGTTGAATGGTGATAGTGACGGTTGTATTATGCATTTCTGCAATAATTCGTCAACCTGTTTGTGGATTTCCTGTTTATGCACTTGTGGAAGGCGATATTGTTTTGTATTTATCGGTTTCTCGTCGGTTGTGAAAATTTCGTGTTTCACAAGCGTTGTGCATCCTAGCTGTTCACCGGGCAGACTGAAAAGGTGTGAGTACTGTGAGGCCAGTTTAAGCACGTGTGCCGTCTCACTTTCCTCGAGATTCTCGAGGTGTAGGAGAGGTTTTAATCGCTCGAATCTGTCCTCTTTTGTCGACACCAACCCGATTACCGCATGTAGATCGGTAACAATGTCGTTTGGATCATTTTGGGTTGTGTCGAATGTTCGCAGTTCCTCAATTGGTTGTAATTCCGTTATTGGAACTTGCAGGTGTATTGTGTACTCATTGGTGTTAATCGCTGTTAAATACGCTGTTCCATCATGATTTGTGACAATTGCGTTACCAATGTACAATCCTTCGCCAGCATGTATTTGCGGGATGTAGCCTTCTGAAAGGTCCGTATTCTTTACCCTGACGTGGATTACGGATTTTGGTCTAGCCGGGATCGAAATTCTTTCGTGTGTTTCGAAAGGTATTTGATGGCCACCGAAAGATATGCACGACTGGGTGTATAGGATGTCGGCCGGTGTTTCTTTGAAAAACTCGTCGCCCAAAACGGCGTCTTGGGTGACTGGGATATCGTTCTTCACTATATGGAATTCAACGGAAAGATCCTTAATCCTTATGATGCACATGTCAGAAGTGAAAATTGTGTCGCTCGTGATTCCTGATAGTTCGTAAATGATGTATGCGTCAACTTCGACGTGTGCTCCTATTGCTTCTGATTTAATTAGGTTGATTTGGGCTCCTGTATCTATGAGAAATTTTGTGTCTTTTCCTTTAAGGTCATTCGAATTTATGATGACTGTTGGTGGCTTCCGTCTTTTCGTGATTCCTAGTGATATTGTGGCTTTCTTTATTGTTACCGTTTTCTTTTCTAGTGACTTGACGACGAGCGCTCTTGCGATTTGCTTCGCGTCACGCTGTCCCGCGAAGTTGCATTTAAGTTTTTTTGTACCATTTCCGTTACTATTTTTGCGAGTTCCTGAAGGTTTTCGTTACTCATTCTCCGCGACTTTCGTTCGTTGTTATCGGGTTTTCGATCGCGCGAATTGTCACGAGATCTGGGCTGCGAGTAACTGCGTTGTCTATCGTTTGGACTGTCCTGTGAACTACTGGGGTGTGTATCGTATCGACTGTTTTGTCTGTAGTAATTCGGGAATTGATCTCTTCGCTGGTAGTTGTTTTGTGAGCCTTCTTGTCTATTGTGGTGATAGTTTCGGTAACCATTACGTGAATTTTGCTGTCCTCTTGAGTAATTATTTTGATAACTGCCGCGTGTGTTTTGTTGTCTGTACTCGTAGCTGTTTTTATAGTCGTTTTGGAAATTCCGTCCATTTTGATATCTATCGTATGAGTTGCTTCTGTAGTTACCGCGTCCGTTTGGTGACGCGTTCCCAAATCTATGACTACTGAATCTCCTATTTTGTTCTCCCCTTAAGTGTCTCAATGTGTAGCAGTTGATGGTGGATTGGCCAGGCGATCGGTGGTATTCGCAAAACATTCGCGGGGGTGAATTTTGGGTTTCCGCGAACTGAACTTTAGCTGTTTCTGTTTGTTTTTCGCTTGAATTTCCGTGACTTGTTCGGTTCTGGTTGATCTTTTGGCGTGCCTTTAATTCTCTTTCGATATTGCATGCTTCGCGTATCGCTTCGTCGAGATTTTGGATTCCCTGTTGCATCAGTATAGTGCCGATTTTATCGAAAAGTCCGCGAATGAAAGCCCTAGTTACCGATTTCTTAACCTCTGTTTTCCTGTTCACGAGGTATTGTTGGTCTTCGTTGCGTGTATAACATTCGTCTAATCTATCCATAATTCGCTTCATTATTGTACGTGTTCGGGTCGCGTATTCCGCAGTAGGTTCGTTATATTTTGTGAAATTTCTTTGAGTTCTAATCGTTCTAATCCAAAAGTTCGATCGGGGTGCTAAAATTGTGCCTCAGGTCTATGAGGAGTTCTTCTAGATTTTCGTAATTCTTTGTTTCGGCCCAAATCATGCGCTGTTCCTCCTAATTTGTATTGCACCATTACCAGAAGCCTGGCATGTTCGTTTGGTGGTATTATTTTTGCCGCTTTTTTACACGCACTTATAAAACTTTCGACGGGGATGTTGCTGCCGTCAAAAGCAGGGATTGGTTGGTAAACATCACGAAATGTTAAACCTCCGTACGCCATATCGCGAATAGCTTCGTTTTCGTTTTCGGGTTCTAAGTTAAAAAATGAAGGGCCTAAATTTTGGCGCGCGTTTCGGCGCCGCGGTGGCCTAGCGGGCTCAATTTTGTTTTGTTCTGTTCATGTATTTTAGAGAAGTGAGGCAAAACAAAAAAAAATTAACTAAATTATTTTTCAAAACTATCTTCTTTGAATTTTGTAAGGTTGTTATCGTCGACTATGAAAAGCTTGAAATGTTTGCGCAGAAGAAAACAAATTTATTTTAGGTCCTAGAAGTTTGGAAATTCTTCAATCTTGCCGTTTCCGTTCGAATATTTATAATGCGTAATAAAAAAAAAATTATTTTTATTTTAAATATTGAAGGTTTGTAAGATGTTGTTTTTCGAATATTGGCAGTTAGGAAAGTTTTCGACTTTCCGTTTTCTTCTCCTTTTTCTTCAAATATTTATTTTAGAGTTCGTAGCATTTCGTTTTTCGGGTTGTACGGTTTAAGACTTTTCCAATTTTCTTTTCTTTTCAAATATTTATAATGTATAAAAATGTTGTTTCCTTCGAGGTATTTAAAATTTATAAAATTTGTTTTTCAATTGTTGAAAGTTCGAAAGGTTTTCCAATTTCCGTTTTTCCTCCTTTTTTCAAATATTTATTACGTATAGACAGTGTTGTTTTCTTGGAAGAATTTCTTTTCTCGTTTTTGTTTTAGGGTTTGTAACATTTCATTTTTCGGGTTGTACGGTTCGAGACATTTTCCATTTTCTTTTCTTTTTATATATTTATAATATATAAAAATGTTGTTTCCTTCAAGGTATTAAAATGTATAAAATGTTGTTTTTCAGTTGTTAAAAGTTTGAAAGGTTTTCAATTTCCTTTTTTCCAAATATTTATAATGTGTGAAGATTTTATTTTTCTTGAAATATCTAAAGTTTGAAAAAAAATTGCATGTTTCCGGGTATCACAAGTTTGAAAAGTTCTAAATTTTCTTTTTTTTCCAAATGTTTATAATGTGTAAATAAATTTTGTTTTTCGGATTTTATAGATTTGAGATGTTTTCAGTTTTCGTGCTTCTCTTTTTTCACATATTTATAATATGTCAACATTTTGTTCTCCTTAAAATATTTCGAGTTTGCAAAACTTTATTTTTCGGATGTTGAGCGTTTGAAGTTTTTAATTTTCTTGTTTTTTTTTCTCTAATTTTATAATGTATGAAAAGTTTTCTTTCTTCGAAATATTTAAAGTTTATAACATTTTATTTTTCGAATTTTACAAATTGTTTCCTATGCAAATTAAAAGGCGAAGGGAACGCTGGGACGACGAAGTTTCGCTACGCGTGTGTTTGTGCGCTTATTATGTGTATGAACGAGTGCAATAGCGGTAGGAAGCGAAAAAGAAATAATGAATAGCGTATTGTGTTTTCAATACGCACATATTGAGTTTTATCGATGTGACAATCTAGCGATATACGTTCATGTATCACATGGGTTCTGGCGATGTCGGATGCTTGCATACTTTAATGTGTGGAGAAAAACGTATTTCATTGCCACTCTTAGAGGAGGGCTGGAGAATAATGGAGAAAAAAAAATGAGTTTCAAAATTACTTACAGTGCCGTGATGAGAAGGAATAATTTTATAAAACGCCTTGGATCCAGTTATTCCCTTCCTTCCTTCTGTATTGTCCGTGTGATTGATTAAGTTCGTTTTTATATTCCGTGAGTGAGTTAGTGAGTTCCTTTTGTTTTCCGTGAGTGAGTGCCTTTTGTTTTTCGTCTCGTCCGTGCGTCTCGTTTGAACGTTGAGCGTGTAGATTGCGTGCGGAGCGTCTAAGATGTTTTTTTTTTTTTTTTTATAAAACTTTGAGCGGGTTGATCAGGCCCACTGAGTTTTTGTTTTTCACTTTTTAAACTTTTGAGACGCGAGAGGGGCGTTTCGCGAATCCGACTTCTGACACCAATTTGTAATGGTCGAGCGGATGATTGAGGATTTCGCGGGAGACGATTGACTCAGACACGGACTATTCTGATTTGAATCTTTTATTCCTAATTCGACTTGGCGAGGGAGTGCACGTAGTTGTTCGAGGTTTTAGGATGGACTGCTAGCTCTCGGTCCAGCAGGAGGATGCGTGGTTGAGTGGACGGGCCTTAGGAAGGTGGAGGGGATGCCACGCGCGAGTATGGCGAAGCGCGTGGGCTCGCGAACAATGGGACTCAGGAGAGATGAGAGAGAGAGAGAATGAGAGATGCTGGAGAGGACTTCTGGGAAGGGAGATTAAGTTTCTGCTGAGGGTTTCTAGGAAGGAGGATTAGGTTTAGGTGAGAGCTGTGGGAAACGGTTGATATGAGGGCGTGAGACTGGGTTTGGGAATAAGAGTCGTGTGGGACCGTGACACTGCATTAAATACTTCGTTCGTCGCATCTCGAATGATAATCCTCGTCAACAAGTTCCTTTCGTTTTTTTTAAGGTGTTGGAGATTTTGGTAAAAATTAATGATCTTGTTCCTACTTGGATGAATTGTCAGGAGACCATAGATTGGCTATTGATAAATGAAAAAAAAAATCAGTATACAAATATATAAAACATGCTGCGCAAATAATCAACCAGAATTAAATTTCTTACGTTGTTTGTTAGGCGAGGTTCGGTAAAGTAGCCGCGACCACCCTGTGAACATATATATTTTAACAATACATTATTTTTGTATAAATGCGAAATGTTATAAGATTCCCGCACAATGAAAAACATAATGGCATGCAAGAAAATAAAAATAATAAAAAAGCTAGAAGTTATATTTGAAACCTGACAGCTTATCGGATACATTTATTTGTTTATTTTCTCGTAATAAAAAGTGATTAGTAATTATTGTCTCATCGTCTACCTATCTCTTACCATCGTACAAAAAGCTGAAAAATAACAACCAAAACCCATGACAAATTTGGTCAATAGCATGAGATGTGAATTCATACACACAGAAAAATATTATTTACAAATTTATTCTAGCATGACGACTTGATGCAAGCATAAAATGAACAGAAAAAATAAAGTATCTTTTTGTATGTGAAAATCTATTATTACGATTAATTACAGTAATTATTCGCGAGGAAACTGTATCAAGAATGAAAACGACATATATTGAAAATTATCCAAGTTCATTTATGATTTTCAGCAAAAAAACACAAGATACAATAATATAAAGAATTCATGAAAAAACAATGAAGCAAAATAGAACGAATCAAACCTCCATCGAGGGCCCTTGAATGTTCATCTTACATTTTGACCATAAAAATACCATACATTTAAAAGTCCTTCGAATAGTGAAAATACAATACATAAAATACTTACAGTCCTTCCAATCTGTCTTCTGTTTAATTTCACCAATATTCACCATTAATAATCGAATAGTATAAACATCCGCACCAAAGAAAAACTTTTGCCGGCAACGAAAAAATAGATTAAGCGCAGTTAGATGCGAATGGACGCTCGGACCGCACGGACCACTCAGACTGTTTTCTGATTGGTGCAATAAACGATGGCGAGAAAAAACTTGTTACCAATCAGCATTTCGGATTTGTGTTAAGTAGCACAGTAAAGTTGAGAAAACATATAGTAATTGCCGCTGCTTACACCGTACATATCAAATAAGTCATATTACATTCTATTATATTTACGGAGTAGAAATTGATAAGCCAAGGAAATTAGAATGCCGCACATCACTTATTGCAAAGAATTCTTCATCAATTATTTAGTTTGTTTTGCAATGTTCGAGAGTCGTCTTCTAAAATTCTTCGAACATCGATTGGGTCTCTCGTTTATTGTGAAGTCACAGTAATGTTTAGTGGACATTTTTCACAGTGTAAAATTTTTTTCTGTTCCCGCTACTCACCTGTCGCGTCACTTGTCACGTCCCGTAACATTTTTTTTGTTTAATATAAATATAATTATTTTCCTACGACTCTGTGCCTCGTGTCTCTGTGCGGTGTCCGGTGCGAAACGCCGACAGTAGGACCGGATGTACCCGATCGAATTCCGCTGATCGAGCATCGCCTGATCCGCGGGGTTCGACCTTGGGACTCCGGGAGCGAACAAGTTTCCGTGGACGTTGCCAAAAACCCCACCAGGCCAATGGCGACCGAGCTAACGTCGGTCCGGTGGCGGTACATATGATTAGTTCCGATTTGTCCACGGTTCGCTCCTGGAGTCGGGGAAAACTCCTAGTAACAGCAGTCCTCGCGGCGGTGTAATAAGTCCAGGCTAGCAACCCGGCGGACCCGCACAGAGACGTCAGTCTTTACTAGTAACATCCTAGTAGGAACGGAGCTCGCGGCGGTGTAATAAGTCCAGGCTAGCAACCCGGCGGACCCGCACAGAGGCGTCAGTCTACTAATTACTATTTATTTTAACTTCCATTACTTCATTACCCAAAATAACCTTCGAATCAGTGATAAAGGTGCGGGGCCTACGTTAAAACCCCGATCAAAATAGAGGACCCATAAGTTCAACGTGCGGTGTGCGGGAGAGAAACGCGGGGAGAATTGTCCCCGCGGAAGAGTGTGCTTGACCGAGAGTGAGAGAGCGACGCGGGGGAAACTGTCCCCGCGCAAAGGCGTGATTACCCACGGAACGTTGTAAGTAGAATTAACGTAATATAATAAAGTAATCATTTATAACCATTTACCCCTAGATAGCATTCGTTAGAATTTGTTTCCCCACTCCCATTTCCACAGGAGAGTTTGCCGGGCCCGTATGGGACGTGCGGCTATCCCTTCTACTAAAAAGAAATTATATTAAAGAACCCAAAGGTAAAATAAACGTAAAATAAAATCGTCCCTTCTGGACGTAACAAATTGGTGGCAGCGGTGGGATACCCGCCGTACCGTGCACTCTCAGTGGAAATTGGAAAATAGGAAGGTCGGAAATTATATCCCTTAAGTTATAGAAATTTCAAATTTGTATTTACGGTGAATTCGTGAACAGAGTGACGAATTTTCCATCCTCTCCGTATAGAAAAAAAAACACAAACAAACAAATATATATATAATATATATAATAATAATTAATCAAAATGGTCGACGATATTCGCGATGGCAATCTCGGGACCGGCGCGGGACCCATTCGTGCGGGACCTGACGGCTCGCTTAACGAAACCGTAACGCCCGCTGACCTATCGGTCATACTTAGTGGCATCAACCTGACCAACAGATTGGTGTCGATACCGGAATTCGATGGGACCTCAATTCCCCTCGGTGATTATTTACAAAACATCCAGAATGCAGCTGCATTCGTACCCTCGTATCAAATGCCCGAATTTGTGACCGGGGTACTAAGTAGATTACGTGGCGAGGCGCGTACCTGTGTCCAGGGTCAAAATATTCGATCAGTCAGAGAACTAACAACCGCGTTGCAAGACGGGTTAACTCACCGTCGAAATTTCAATTCATGTTTTGGTAGACTCTATGGGTTGCGTCTAAAACAAGGTGAAACACCCCGGTGCTTATATCTCCGAATTCTCCGGCTAATGAGCGTTGCTCGAATAGCCTGGAAGGAAGAATTAGGCTGTGAGGCCTCTGGGATGAAGATCGATCCGATCGCGACTCTAGCCCTTGAATCTTTCCGTCAAGCGTTACCCTCGCGACTGAATGAATTACTTTACATCGCGAAACCAAAATCTCTGAGGGAGGCGCTTGAGATGGTAGAGGATCTATCCCCCGATTCGTTAGTCGGGGCGGTAGAATCAAAGGGTGAAGAACAACCGTGGACCCCCGTCGGCGACGCCCTCGCGTTAGTCGCCAAAACGGAGGCAAAGCGAAGAGATTCGCGTTCGCCTTCCCCCACGTCCCGCCCTGAATCGGAACGAGAACTGCGAAAAGAGCCAGCACCGCGATTCAGTAGTCCTAGTAGGTCAGAATATTTTAGACCCTCGGGAATATCGAAACACCGCGACGATTCGCCTGCCAGATCAAATCGACCGAGGTCACCCAATGACCGAGGTGGATGTGAACGACGTTATTGTTGTTTGCGCGGTTCGGGTTGCGGATGTTGCCCTTGGAACCAGCGGACCCCTACTCAATATCGAAAAGCGGGTGGCTGTAACCACCAGTACTGCTGTGCCTATACAGGTGGGTGCAATTGCTGTCCTTGGACCGTCACCGCTCAGAGATATACCCGCGGCGAGCGCTCAACATCATCGGCCGTCGCGGACCAGCGCAGTTCGAGACCCCAGAGTCCCGAGCCTTTAAACTCGAAGGGGGCTCGTCGTCCGGGCACGGCGAGCCAGCCTCCTTTCCCTACCAACGAAAAACGCGTAGTAAAATTTCAGGACAGACATCAAGAGGGAAATATCCTCAATCCGGCTCCAAAAATGAGATAAAAGATTCCTCATCAGAAAACGAGGACGAAGTAGAGTCTCCGGTTGTTACACTATCTGCGCCGGAGCTTGTCAATGGAGTCCAAAAATTTTATTGTGATTCCGGGTCGAGTTTAAATTTCATCAAACTTCGTGCCCTCCGTGATAACGTCACGTATGACCCCGCAAAATCGCGTGAATATGTCGGTCCTACGAACGAAAAGGCGTGGTCGATGGGGACGGTAAAATTAACGATAAATGATCAACCCCATACCTTTCACGTTGTCGAGGAATTCGTGACAGAAAGCAACGGACTGCTCGGTAGACCTTTTATGCGCCGCGAAAAGGCCGAACTATCATTTCTTCATAACGCTCTCGTGATGACGAGTGATCCAATTCGTCCCCGACCGTTTTTAAGAAGCGGCACGCCGCAAACGATCCCCGCGCCGAGTAAGAAAATTTTTACCATCAAAGCTCGGACACGGAAACCCTTGCCAGTCGCAGTCACGAATCCGGACCTTCGTGAGGGTTATTTGCCACGAATTGAGACTGAACCAGGGTTATACATCGGCAACGCTCTGGTATCCCAAAAGAACGGAATATGTCATGTTCTCGCAATAAATACGTTAACTCATGACGTAGACATCGAGGTCACGCCGCAGGAAATACTGCCCTTCGAATATGATCAGGCTGGTCCAAGCGAGGACACTGATTCGTCAGACGACGAAACATTGTCGCCGCCGGATCGCATTGCGGCAGTGCTGGAAGCTTTGCGCTTGGATGGGCTGAATGATGTCGAACGTTCTCACGTCCGTCAAATCGTGGAAGAAGACCCTATGCGATTTAAATTGCATGGCGACAAACTACCCAGTACAAGCCTCGTGGCACACCAGATACCCACGGAAAATGATTTGCCAGTGAATACTCGCCAATACCGATTCCCTTCCATTCATCGAGGAGAAGTCGAAAAACAAATCGGCAAAAAACTCGAGAATGGAGTAATCATACCATCGCCATCCCCGTATAATTCTCCGGTATGGATTGTGCCCAAGAAACCCGACTCTCAAGGTCGGCCGAGGATGCGGATGGTGATAGACTTCAGGAAACTGAACGAGAAAACTATCTCCGACGCCTACCCACTACCAAATATATTTGATATATTGGACCAGTTGGGCACGGCTCAGTACTTCTCGACCTTCAATCTGGCGAGTGGTATTCAGCAAATTCCAATGGATCCGCTTGATAGCGCCAAGACCGCCTTCTCGACACCGAACGGCCATTATGAGTACGTTCGTATGCCCGAGGGCTTGAAAAACGCACCCGCGACTTTTCAGCGATTGATGGATAGTGTACTTCGAGGTCTCCAAGGTGCCGAATTGTTCGTTTACCTTGACGATATTGTCGTATTCGCTCGATCGTTGGAGGAACATGGCGCAAAAGTTCGTCGATTAATGGCTCGGTTGCGAGACGCAGGCCTCGTGCTTGAGCCCGACAAGTGTGAGTTCCTGAAAAGGGAGGTATGCTATCTCGGTCATATAATTGGGCGAGATGGTTTACGGCCCGATCCCCGAAAACTCGAGGCGGTGAAGCGCTTCCCGACCCCGAAAACGGCGAAAAATATCCGGCAGTTCCTCGGACTGGCTGGATACTATCGGAGATTCATCATGAATTTTTCCAGTCGTGCCCAGCCGTTATCGGATCTCTTGAAGAAGGGTAAGACGTTCGAGTGGGGAAGCGCGCAGCGGCGAGGTTTCCGTGATTTGCGTAAGGCCCTTTGTACGGAACCCATACTCAAATTTCCCGATTTTAACCAAACATTTATGCTTACCACGGACGCGTCAGATTATGCGGTTGGGGCCGTGTTAAATCAAGAGCACGATGGCTTTGACTTTCCAATAGCCTACTTCTCCCGCATACTTCTCCCCGCTGAGATAAATTATGGTACAACGGAGAAGGAATGTCTCGCTGTCATAAAAGCTGTGGACCATTTCCAGCCGTATTTATATGGCCGAAAATTTAAACTCGTCTCCGATCACGAGCCTCTTGAATGGATTGGCTCCATGAGTGATCCAGGAAAGAGGTTGGTACGTTGGAGACTGAGCCTTCAAAATTATAACTATGAGTTTGTCTACAAACCTGGAAAGCTAAAATTCAATGCGGACGCTCTTTCCCGTAAGACCTTAAATCCACTATCATCAGAATCAAGCGAATCGGAGGTTTCGGACCGGCCGACAATGGTACTCCCTATAGATAGCGGGAGATCCCGGCTGCACTCCGCTCCGAGTGAACGTCGCGTGGGGCCGATGAATCCAAGGCACCCCGATCCTAACGCTCGGAGCCCTATCGCTCGCCGTACGCGTGGACAAACAGCTAATCCAAATGCAGCACGCGGGCGACCCAATTATGCAGAGTCTTCGGGGACAAGCTCGGGAGAGGAAGCCCGACCCATACAGCGACTAAACTGCAGCATGCTCCCTACCAACCTCCTTCCCCCGAAACGACGAATTCTCAAACGTCCGCCACAGCTAGCCGATAAGACGCTGTGTCCACCACCCGTGGCTATAGACGTCGGGGCCCCCGGCCCTGCTAGCCCTAACGAAATTATCGTTTCGGTCGAACCTCCTCCTAGCGATACGGAGGACAGCACTCCCGTGGAAGATTTTGTTCCCGACGGAAACGAATCGGTCCGCGAGGGGCTGCAACGTACCTTCGGAAAATTCAACGAGTCACTGAAACAACTCGAACAGGAATTTTGCGAAGGGCGAGAACAATCAGCCGATATGCTTGAGGTATCGCCGACTGTCCGGGAAGTCCTCAACCATTTAGATCCTATCATAGATAGCAATGATCACGTACTGAGCGAACGATTGGAGAAATTGTCTGAACGGTTCCAACGGCTTACTGAGGAGGAACTAGCCTTATAGGGCCCCGTTTTTCGCGTAGGAGCGAGCGAGACAGCGAAGCCGATGACAGGACTCAGGTCCCTTCCCCGGAGTCGAGGGAGGCCATAATTAGAGATGTACTCGAGCCTTATAGGCGGCCATAAAGGCGTTACTAAGACCTATAGGCGAATTCGAGAGCGTTTTTATTGGCCTACCCTCAAAAACGACATCCAAAATTACATCCGTCGCTGTAAGGGTTGCCAAGAGCAGAAACTCGTTCGTGCAAAGACCCGCGAACCCATGCTCTTGATCGATACACCAGGAGACACTTTTGATAAAGTATCCCTTGATACCGTTGGTCTGTTGCCTATTACTCCTCACGGGAATACGCATATACTAACGATGCAAGATAATCTATCAAAATATTGTCTTGCTGAACCAATTCCCGATCTGAAAGCCACCACCGTTGCAGAGGCAATAGTGCGTCGGCTGTACAGCCAGTTCGGAGCTCCACGGGCAATTCTAACTGACCGTGGAACCTCATTCACGAACGGGTTATTGAGGGAAATCTCCAAAATCTACAAAGTAGATCAAACGACGACATCTGGTTACCGTCCCCAAACTAACGGTGCGTTGGAACGGAGTCATATCGTTCTAACAGAATATATCAAGCACTACGCGGACCGATACGACGATTGGGACCGTTTACTGCCCCTTGCCGAGTTTTGCTACAATACAAACGTTCACGAGGCGACAAATTTTACGCCTCATGAGGTTGTGTATGGAAAAACAGCCCGACAGCCTAGCGAATTTCTGACCCAAGACCGTCTAGATAAAGCGATAGAATTAAATTCGAGAGATGGCCGAGGAAAACTATACTACGACCGTAAATGCCGGCCCTTTGAGGGAAAATTCGACACTCAATATCACGGTCCCTATAAAATAAGATCGATTACTGATATAAATAATGTCCACGAGACTGAAAGAGGTGAACGGTTCGCTAAACATGTTGATAAAATCAAATTAGCATACCTCTAGTTAGTTTCAACTGTATGTGTATTGACAGCAAAATGATAATTGCGATTATCTGCGTCCTTGTCTTCGCGGGCCGTGGAATGACCAATTCAACACCCAGAAACCCCTACGTCGTCAACAAACTCGAAGATAACGCTGGAATATACTACGAGCTACAAACGCCGGTGCAATTACAACGCGCTGATTGGGGACTGACATTATTCATCGACCTTGCCGAATTCATCGCGTCCTTCCCGAAGGACGGCGGAAACCTGCCAAAAATTCAAGCAGAATGCCTCAAATATAACTCGGAGGCGGGTTGTGAGGAGCTGCTCCGTAGACCTTATGTAATATCGAGGTTACGGCACGGCCACGAGCTAACTAGTGATCTATGGGGGATCGGAAACCGCAAGGATCTCAAAACATCGTCGCCCTTAACAACAATGAAGAGACGTTCAGTGCCCTTCGGATTTGTGGGAAGCATCAGTAAATCTATATTCGGAACCCTCACCGAGGATGACGCGGATTATCTCTCTTCCCAAATAGATCGTCTATTTAAGGATCAACAGGAACTAACTCACCTCCAGGAACAACAAATGCATATTTTAAGCTCAAAATTGCAAACGCTACACAACGAACATTTGGAGGAATCAAAACGAGTGGACGCTATATACCAAACTGTATCGCGCATGCACGATGACCTCAGCACGATCGCTAATGTATCCGCCGTGGCCTATTACAATTTCTCGCTCGCTAACTACGCAAACAAAATCGACAATTACATACGTGCCTGCGAGAAGTATATCTCTGTGATCAACTCAGCAATCAGCGGGAAATTCAATCCCGCGGCCATATCACCAACGCAACTGCGAATCGTAGCGGAGGAAGCACAACGCCACGCGGGGGGGCTGGAATTTCCCTACTCCCCAGAACATATCCACCCAGAGTACCTTGGGACTCTTGTTTGGACAGACGTGACGTCACGCGATGGGCGGCTAATGATCATCGTGCACATACCGCTTGTGGATCCAATGATATACGACCTATACCGGATAATCGCCTGGCCTGCTCCTCAACAACTCGGTAACGGGACCGGCTGAGCGAGCATTGTGCCCGCTTCACCTTACATCGCTTTGGGAAGGAGTCGCCAAACCTTCTCCCTAGTTAGCGAAGCATACAGAAATCAATGCAAGGCGGCCGATCGACGACTGATTTGCTCAGGAAATGTTCCAGTTCGGGACACAAATGCAGGCGTCTGCGAGCTGCACATGCTTACCATGCCATCCCAGGAGGCCATGCGCCAGGGTAATATACGCCTACATCCGCACCCTGAAGATTTCTGGGAATATGTGCCCACACACGGCGGTTGGCTTTTCTCCCTTGTCGAGCCCACGAAGTTGCGGGTGACGTGTCTAAACACACCGGTAGTTGACATAACATTACAAGGCATGGGGATTCTACAGTTGGAGGCTAACTGTGTTGGAGCAACCCGTACTACCACTTTATCAAGTCTTCGTGCATATGCGGGCAAGGAAACGTTCTTCTACGAGCCGGGAATAACGCTCAATGTATCCATCGTAATTCCCACTTTGGCCAATAGCGATATCGCATTGGACTTCGAGGAATTATTCGCTCAGGCGCACAAACAGTCCGCAGGTGGAAACCCGGATCTGAGGCTCGAGGACGGGGAATCACTGCTCGCTGTGAAAAAAAAAATTCATGCCATAGGCGAGCATAAAAGAGAGAGAGAGAAACAACATTTTCTCACTCTGGCCAGCTTTGCTAGTCAATCGGGAGTAATGTTGTTATTCCTAATCTATACCTTGCGGAATCGGCTATCTCTCTCTCTCAGATACATTTGGAATTGGATGTGCTTGCGGAAAAAGAGCTCTCGCCCAGCTGAAGGGAACTCGCACGAACATTCGGCCCGAGGAAATTCTCAAGAAGGCAACTTGACACCTAGCCCGCCGAAAAGTACCTCGAGTCCGGCGCGAGTGGACCCTCTTCCCCGCCCCGTCCCTCGTCAAGAATTACTCGTCGCCTAACGAAGCAAGGAATGTTAAAAGAGGGGAACAAGCTGAGGAAGGACTGCCCCGTCAAGGAATGAGAGATCAACGGAAGAAATTCGGAGAGCTAGTGGCTGCCCTCGCCAACGCGTTGCTACGCGAGGACTCCTAGTGTAACATTCCCACGCTAGAATAGTTCGACGAGGACGTCGATCTCCCTAAGGGGGGGGGGGGAGTTGTCATGTCCCGTAACATTTTTTTGTTTAATATAAATATAATTATTTTCCTACGACTCTGTGCCTCGTGTCTCTGTGCGGTGTCCGGTGCGAAACGCCGACAGTAGGACCGGATGTTGTTTCGCTAGCGACGCTCAGTCGGAGCGGACGGCGGCGCACGCTTAGGGTAGGTCGACGGAAAGAATTGGTTGACACGGAGAAGTCTCTATTTCTATATCGTTTTATTCTTCATACAGCTTTGTCCGCCGAGTTGTTATTATAATCCGCAGGTGGGGCGTTTGGTGACTCGCTCCAAAGGAGTGACTGCAGAGTTTTGGTCCGCCTTATGCCCGGCAGGAGGGCGAGAGGTGGAGTTGTCGCTCTATCCTCGGCCGAGAGGACCCTTGATGTTGGTGGCGGGCTCGGAGGTTCCCACTCGCTGCCTGATGATAGTCGTGATCCCTGCTCGATCAGCGAGGGTCGTGTAGCCTCGGAGGTCTGGGTGCCTCTGGTGACTCGTGGGCACCGATGCGTCTGCGTTCCCACCGTATTTCCTGGAGAGGCTGGTAGGGGGGAGAGCAGGGTTAGCCCCGCCTCGGTCCAGCGAGGTGACGTGTAACGCCGCACCCTGACGTCCCAGGTGGCGAGAAAACCGCGTGGCGGTCGAGTGAGGAATCCCCGTTGAGTAGAGAGTTCCTCCTTCAGAGGGATGAGCTTCCAAGGTATTTCGCTCGAAGATAGCTCCTCCTGCGGGTTGCGTTTGTATTTTAACTGCCGCATAGGTATGCGGGCAGCGAGCAATATGCGAGGACAGTGGCAAAAGCATCTTGCCGAGAGGTCTAAGCGTGGTAGGATTACCCGTGCTTTGGCCCGTCTGTCGCTCCTCTTCGGGGTCTCGCGGCGCTCCTTATATTCCCGATCGTGTCGGGCTCCGGTTACGCGAGACTCACGCGCGCTCTCCCTCTGTGCGTTCGCGGCGGCACTAGCAGCCGTACGAGCGTCGCGCGCGGGAGGTGTCGGACAGGCGGCCTAGTTCTAGGCGCTCGGGAGTGGGGGGCTCGAGTGGTTCTCTGGCGGCCGTGTCTCGCTCATTCCGCCCGCCTTATCACGGGCTCGTGATAATTCCAGACTTTCCGGGTCCTCTCCTGGATTGCTCACTGGCAGAAGGACGAGTTTTGTTATCGGCCTGGTTAACTCTGTCGTAGCGGTTTTTACGGTTGTAACCCGGGTGCAGCCGTCTTTGCCTGGGTGGATTTTAGTAATGCGGGCTAGAGGCCATCTGGACGGTGGAGTGTTCTCGTCTCTCAAGAGACAAAGCCGCCCTATTGTAAACTCATTTGTATTGTGCTGCCATTTAGCTCGGGGGGTGAGACTGTGGACGTATTCCCTTGACCAGCGGGCCCAATAATGATCTCTCATTTTATTGAGCTGTTGCCATCGCGTAAGTCTCGATGGTGTTGTCTCCAGGAGTGAAGGTTCAGGGATGGCGTTGAGAGCCGTGCCGATGAGAAAGTGCCCTGGGGTTAATGCGCTGATGTCAGTAGGATCCTCGGTTAATGCGCTCAGGGGGCGTGAGTTGAGGCATGCTTCAACCTGCGCGAGCACAGTCGACATCTCCTCGAAAGTGAGGGTAGCTTCCCCGATGACTCTTCGCAGATGATATTTAGTTGATTTTACGGCTGCTTCCCATAGGCCGCCGAAGTGTGGTGCGGCAGGTGGGTTGAATCGCCAAGCTATTCCCTGGTTTGTTGTTTCGCGCCTGATGGCAGCGAATTCTTTGCTGCTAGCGGCGAACATTTTTTGCAGCTCGGAATCAGCGCCGACAAAGGTAGTTCCTCTGTCACTGTAGAGTTCAGTGCACAACCCACGACGAGAGACCAGACGCTGTAAAGCTGCAAGGAAGGCCCTTGCAGAGTAGTCCGATGCTACGTCGAGATGCACTGCCTTGGCTACCATGCAGATGATGATGACCAAGAAGGCTTTAGTTGCCCTGTGCCCTCTCCCTCGGGAAGTTCTTATGAACACAGGCCCGGCGTAGTCTACTCCGGTGAATTGGAACGGCCATCAATTGAAGATCTGCCATGAATTGATGGGATGGCGCCGCCCGCCATCGCGTGCACTGAGTTCCGCCGTGCAGTGTCGCTCTGTGAGTTTGATTGACGAGTAGCTCGGTGAGTTTCGATCCTGCTGGGAGTATGATTGGGTGTTTTTCATCCCAAGATAGGAGGGAGTGCTTTAGCCTTCCTCCTACTCGCAGGATGTCTTCCTTGTCCAGGAAGGGCGCTTTGTTTCTGGTTCTGGCTCGAACCTTGAAGGTGAAGGCGTCGTGTTCTGATTTCCACAAAGGTCCCAAAGTGGCGTGGGTAGAATCAGTTGCTGTCCAAGAGTGAAGTGCTTGCGCTGCCTTGTCTTCGGCAGGAACGTTTTGCAAGATTTCTGGGCAGTTAGGCGCCCACTTCTTGGCTGCGAAGCCGCCCGCCATGCAGATTTGTTGGATTTCTTTCTGTGTGCGCATGTGCGCGTTTGCGTGTTTGCGCGTGTGCGCGTTTGCGCGTGTGCGCGCATGCACGTATGCGCGTGTGCGTGCGCGTGGCACGTGTTTGTGTTTGTGTGCGTGGCGCGTGTTTGTGTTTGTACGCGTGGCGCGTGTTTGTGTTTGTGCGCGTGGCGCGTGTTTGTGTTTGTGCGCGTGGCGCGTGTTTGCGCGTGTGCGCGTATGCATGTATGCGCGTGTGCGCGTGTTTGTGTTTTATTTTCGGATCTCATAGTCAGCTGTTCGATTGGTCGGGCCAGCTCAGCCTGTCTGTCGAGCAGCGTGCTGCGCTGGAAGAAATAAGTTTCTTCCATCGTGCAGTAGAAATCCTTCTGGAAATATTCGTGCTGACGTAGCTGCGTGGCATATTCCGTGGTAAGGACATCGTGGTTAGCTTCGAATTTTTCCCAGTATTTCTCCACTGTAGATAGGCGCGTCTTTACAGCTCCCTCGGTGATGTTTGCTTGGCCAAGCTTCCGCAAGTTGTCGACCATCCGAGCTACTCTTCCATGTAGCTCGGCCTGGCTTTGGATCAGAGAATCGAACGAGTAGACCATGTTGGATTCTGTGGCTCAAGAAGGAGGTGTCTCCTTTTATCCGGCTCGAAGGACCAATGTTTCGCTAGCGACGCTCAGTCGGAGCGGACGGCGGCGCACGCTTAGGGTAGGTCGACGGAAAGAATTGGTTGACACGGAGAAGTCTCTATTTCTATATCGTTTTATTCTTCATACAGCTTTGTCCGCCGAGTTGTTATTATAATCCGCAGGTGGGGCGTTTGGTGACTCGCTCCAAAGGAGTGACTGCAGAGTTTTGGTCCGCCTTATGCCCGGCAGGAGGGCGAGAGGTGGAGTTGTCGCTCTATCCTCGGCCGAGAGGATCCTTGATGTTGGTGGCGGGCTCGGAGGTTCCCACTCGCTGCCTGATGATAGTCGTGATCCCTGCTCGATCAGCGAGGGTCGTGTAGCCTCGGAGGTCTGGGTGCCTCTGGTGACTCGTGGGCACCGATGCGTCTGCGTTCCCACCGTATTTCCTGGAGAGGCTGGTAGGGGGGAGAGCAGGGTTGGCCCCGCCTCGGTCCAGCGAGGTGACGTGTAACGCCGCACCCTGACGTCCCAGGTGGCGAGAAAACCGCGTGGCGGTCGAGTGAGGAATCCCCGTTGAGTAGAGAGTTCCTCCTTCAGAGGGATGAGCTTCCAAGGTATTTCGCTCGAAGATAGCTCCTCCTGCGGGTTGCGTTTGTATTTTAACTGCCGCATAGGTATGCGGGCAGCGAGCAATATGCGAGGACAGTGGCAAAAGGATCTTGCCGAGAGGTCTAAGCGTGGTAGGATTACCCGTGCTTTGGCCCGTCTGTCGCTCCTCTTCGGGGTCTCGCGGCGCTCCTTATATTCCCGATCGTGTCGGGCTCCGGTTACGCGAGACTCACGCGCGCTCTCCCTCTGTGCGTTCGCGGCGGCACTAGCGGCCGTACGAGCGTCGCGCGCGGGAGGTGTCGGACAGGCGGCCTAGTTCTAGGCGCTCGGGAGTGGGGGGCTCGAGTGGTTCTCTGGCGGCCGTGTCTCGCTCAGATGTATCCGATCGAATTCCGCTGATCGAGCATCGCCTGATCCGCGGGGTTCGACCTTGGGACTCCGGGAGCGAACAAGTTTCCGTGGACGTTGCCAAAAACCCCACCAGGCCAATGGCGACCGAGCTAACGTCGGTCCGGTGGCGGTACATATGATTAGTTCCGATTTGTCCACGGTTCGCTCCTTGAGTCGGGGAAAACTCCTAGTAACAGCAGTCCTCGCGGCGGTGTAATAAGTCCAGGCTAGCAACCCGGCGGACCCGCACAGAGACGTCAGTCTTTACTAGTAACATCCTAGTAGGAACGGAGCTCGCGGCGGTGTAATAAGTCCAGGCTAGCAACCCGGCGGACCCCCACAGAGGCGTCAGTCTACTAATTACTATTTATTTAAACTTCCATTACTTCATTACCCAAAATAACCTTCGAATCAGTGATAAAGGTGCGGGGCCTACGTTAAAACCCCGATCAAAATAGAGGACCCATAAGTTCAACGTGCGGTGTGCGGGAGAGAAACGCGGGGAGAATTGTCCCCGCGGAAGAGTGTGCTTGACCGAGAGCGAGAGAGCGACGCGGGGGAAATTGTCCCCGCGCAAAGGCGTGATTACCCACGGAACGTTGTAAGTAGAATTAACGTAATATAATAAAGTAATCATTTATAACCATTTACCCCTAGATAGCATTCGTTAGAATTTGTTTCCCCACTCCCATTTCCACAGGAGAGTTTGCCGGGCCCGTATGGGACGTGCGGCTATCCCTTCTACTAAAAAGAAATTATATTAAAGAACCCAAAGGTAAAATAAACGTAAAATAAAATCGTCCCTTCTGGACGTAACACACTTATAGGTCGTCGCTCACTTATCAACCCGGCATCCGATCAATACCGCCTCGCCTCGAACGGTTGTCATTTCTTAGATAGGCTTTACATACATATGTACTCACTTATCAACTCTTGCGAGCGAGCCGATCCGGTGATGCTACGGAGTTGACGAGTGAGTGCACATGTATGGAAAGTCCATATAAGAAATGCCAACCGCTCGAGGCGAGGCGGTGCTGGGCGGCTGCTGGGTTAATAAGTGAGCGACGACCATAGTAGTAGGGCTAGGCCGGTTCTAACTCAGGGATCTCAGGGGGGAGCGGGGCGGGGGATTCACGCGGCGAGGGGTATGACGTCACGCGGGGAGGGGGACTCGGCGAAGAGGCTGACGTTACGCGGGAGGGGGGAAATCGTTGGAGCGGAGGAGGGCGGGTATATATCGATTATCGATTAATTGATCATCGATTATTGATCTTTATATATTTAAAATTTATTGTTGATTTATTTTGTCTTATATTGATTACTTCATGGATTTTATTATTTAGCGACTGTCGCCAGAGAGCCAAGTTGGTTGACCCGTGTCGCTGAGAGAAGCGATCGGATTACACGTATGCATGAGAGAGAGCGAGAATGAGAGATGGAGCGACCGCATCGCATGCATGTGAGATAGAGCGAGATATACATTTAACTTCAGACATTCAACGATTAAAGCAGTTGGGGTTGTTTGGCGGAGGGGGGTTTATATCGATTATCGATTAATTGATCATGGATTATTGATCTTTACATTTAAAATTTATTGTTAATTTATTTTTGTCTTACATGGTTAATTTCACGGATTTTATTATTTAGCGACTCTCGCCAGAGAGCCAAGTTGGTTGACCCGTGTCGCTGAGAGACGGGATCGGATTACACGTATGCATGAGAGAGAGAGCGAGAATGTGAGATGGAGCAACCGCATCGCATGCATGTGAGATAGAGCGAGATATACATTCAACTTTAGACATTCAACGACTAAAGCGGTTGGGTTTTTTGGGTGAAATCCCCAACGAACCTACGAACGTCTTCGAGCATCTATTGAACGTCTTCGAACAACTATTGAACGCTTTCGAACGTCTCTTGAACGTCTGCGAACGTCTCACGAACGTCTCGCGAACGTCTCGCGAACGTCTCCGAACGTCTCTTGAACGTTTTGAACGCCTCACGAACGTCTCCGAACGTCTTAGAACGTCTCACGAACGTCTCCGAACGTCTCATGAACAACTCACGAACGTCTCTTGAACGTTCGAGAGCAATATTTTATACAAGTGTGTAATCTCATAACAGATAATGTAACAAAGAATGGGGTGAGGAGAATAAAAACATCACATAATGTCACATTTCGTTTATTTGCATGAATCTTTATGATTCGTTCACCAATTAAACATTTTAAATACATTTTGTAATGCACAATTTTTTCATGCTTTTCGCATCGTAGAGGATAGAGTACGCCTAATTTACTTGAGGTATCTATATCGCCAAAGTCCAAGTTCAACGTCTCAATAACTAGATCATTTTTCATATTTAATATTTCAGCTAACCATTATCGTTTTTCATGGCCGTCAACATATACGATAGGATACATATCGTCTTCCGTTGGGCCCACAACTGCAGCCGTTATTAAACCTTGAGCCATGCTATATGGAACGTTTCCATAGGCCCACTTCAGACCATGGTGATTCCGAATCAGCCATGACGCTTCGTATCTCTCAGATTTTGTGAGAAGTCTCCATGGTATGATACTCGCGAAAATGTAATGAGAGAGTACACATCCCGCTCCCAGAATCGCTACTTCCTTCACGACAAAGTTTCTCCCAACAATGAACCCTTGTAGATCGACAAATGTAGGTACAGACATAACGAAGATGTATTGGCTCGATCAAGTCGATAGCAAGATCAATTGATGATTGACGTCAATATTTAAGAAACTCGTCTTTAAATTATTTATTCAGTGAGCGGGGGTTAATTGCTGATCTATACAATTTTACGAACCATGTTTGTCAATGGACAATATTCAACAACGCGATCATGCAAGATCAAACAATAGGCAGTAGTATTTGGTAGCAAATATTCCATACATTCAAACTCTGTTCGCACGTCCACGGTAGCATTTTTCACAGACTTGTTCTGTGAAGGTGGCTTGATCTGGCGCGAGCAATCGATAACCGTGAGAGAGCCGTTATATTGAAACATTGTGATAGTGAACAAAGAATTATCACTATTACAGCCGTAATGAGATTTACGAAATCGAGAGTTCATATTGAACAAAATGGCGAATCTGTTTATATCAAAGTCCAAATTAAAATCATCGTAAGGATAGGATTCCGAGTTGAGATGAAGTCTACCATTGGCGAGTTTGCAGTCGTCGAATAATGTAATGTCCTTTGCCATAGAATTTTTTTTGCCAGTCTGCAGCGCAAATATTACATATCTTGGTTTCTCTAGCTGGGAGGCAGCTTTTACAGACCATGAAGTGGATGCAGTGGATACTCGTATAGATACCAAGAGCGAAAGCTCATATTCAAGTATCGTCCACTTTCCAATGTTCGAAGTAATGACAATTTAGTTATCTCGTTTAATATTACGTGAGGCATACGCCATTGTATCTTAAGCAATTCAACTTCTGCCTGTACTAATGGATGCTGTCCGAATACGCAATTGTTATCATTGCGTGAACGTATCAGAATTAGCTCATGACGAGCATTGATAACAACGCGCTTGTAATCTTCGCAGAATCCTAGCAATATGTTGAGAGGTACACAAAAATTGAAGTATGTTCCCCCATTACTATGTGTTACATCCCACGCAGCATTTTTCAAAGCATGACTCCTCTCAGGACTTAGAGAGATGTAGTTTTTAATCGTGGTTGTTATTCCAACGTTTCGATTGCGATCAATCTCCACACCATCGAGCTCATAACGAACTTCATCGGGAGGGGGAAGCCGCTGTCGACGAGTGTTTTGTGGGGGCGGGGGTCAGGTAGTGGTGAGTGAACGTTGAAAGCCGATAAATCTCCTAATTTATCATAGACATAAAAAAAGATTAGCATCGATGCTATGTTTTTCTTTCTACACTATTTAGCCTGTGTGATAATAAAACTAACACACACGATGTGGACGTGTAATGGCTATATATGGGTAGGGAATTTTGGTTAATTTGATGCGATCCATGAAGGGGACGGCTTTTCGAAGCCGTTTATTTATGTGATGCAGGTGTGATGCGCATGGTTTCGTTTCCGAAATCGTTAAAATGTTTGTATGCGTGTCCACTCCTGTCACGACACTCGCCTACACCCGAGACAGATCCTGACAAGTCAGGAGTGCTTAGAAAAACTATAAACTTTGGAGATCTATCGTTAAAGTGTTTTAGACCCCAGATGGACCAGCGGAGCACAGCTGCACTCGGGAAAAAAATGTTTCGATGTATCGAGGACTCGTTTTCATTTCGAAATATAACGTCGAGATGTTCAGATGTGCGAGTTTGTACGAAGTGCATCCGGCCAAGCACCCCCTGGACTTGACCAAAAACGAGCTCGAACAGGTTCCAAAGGTCTTGCTCCTAAAATATTGAGGTGAATATGTTGGCTTATTGTGGGATCGTTTGCCAGAACATCATCGGAACGATAGTGAAGTGATATCATATCTTCCATGCATGGAGCATTATAATACACCACAGATGAAAGATCACATCGATGGCCCCCCGCCTCAACGTCGGGAATGTGAAAAATGCTGTGGAAATTCTCTACGTCCGGGGTTCTTCAAACGTGTTTGCACCCGTTTTTTGGGAGTGTGAAAAAATGTCGGGGAAATTCTCTATGTACGAAGTTCTTCGAAAGTGTTTGAACCTGTTTTTCATGATTGGAAAAGTAGGGAGAAGTTTGAAAATTTAAGTGGGAGGGTTATGAGGGAGCTTATAATTTCGTAGTCCAAGCTCAGACTGCAGTAACCCATCGCGACATCAACATCTCTCCAAAAAGAACTTTGAAAGTGCGGGGAAAATGGATCTCTCAAGTATCAACAAAGTCAGCGTGATGGCGGAATTCCTTCCAACGAAGAAGCTGTCAGAACTCCACGTTCACTCGGATCATCGAATCTCTGACATGAGGGCGGTACAAACCAAGTTTGGGAAACGCTACATCGCGGACATCGCGGATGAGTTCGCTGTCTTGTTACCAGCGCGACTTGTGAAGGCCTTCGATGAAGATTTGTAAACGTTCGAGCGACTGCGGCAAGCGGCACGTGATCATAATCTCTGGATGACATACGAAGGTGGCAAATACAACAGCATAAACTTTTTCTAAGTCTGAGCACGCACATAGTGGAAAAGACGAAATTCGTTGAAACACCATCGTCAACCGACTGTCCGCATCATCGAGAGTATGCTGCAACTAACGCGTACTAGTCAACTCTACATGCAGTTGTGGAAAATACAACAGCATCAAGTTCCATCGTCTTTGAGTATGGTGGAAAAGAGCAAATTCGTTGGTGCAGCATCGTTGAGTGGAACAGCCGTCTGGATCACAGGGGTCTCAACACCTTTTTCGACGTTTAAAGTGTTTGACTATGTAAAAATGTATTTAAAAAAAACTGCTTTATCGAAATGTATGAGAAGGAGAAATGCAAAGCAATTTTCGTCGTAGAGTAAATGAAGAATACAAGTGGTATATATTTTTATCGAAATGTTTTTTATTCATTTAAAAAAAATCCTTCGCTCACACAACGCTTCGTATACACTCAACCAGCTTTTCAGCGATTTTACATTATCATGGGCGCTGTATTTCGTGTTGAAGGAATGATGGGGGCATTTGGAGTTTGTGATTTTCGGAAACTTCTGCAGCTATAGACAGTCCAGAGTCTCAAGGTCAATGACGTTTGTCGCAGGATCCGTGAATCTTGATAGCCATGCGCATTTCTCGAATCCCTTCGCATAGATGGTAGGGGCTCCATGCAAGATTTCTCGAATTGTTTTTCTAGCTGCCTCGTAAGGTGTTCCCATCGGATTCCATGGAAATTGCGTTCCAGCCACTTGTTTGTCATTTTATACTTGGCCGGTAAAGAGTCCCATGCAAATGGTGCGTCGAAGGCGAGCGTCAGCGGTTCAGCATCCTTGTCGTGGAGTTTGATGATGGACATCCCCTTTAGGACAAATTCGTTGATGGGTCTCTTGAAGCCCTGTACATCGACGATAAGCTGCATGTTGACTGACGTGGATGCGAATTATTGGCATGATTCTATACCAATTTTTTAACCCCACCGCTGATTGGATTGTACTCGACAATACGATCATGGAGGATCATGCAGTATGCTGAAGTTTGTGGCGGAATATAATTTTTCAATTAGAACTCAAGGCGCACGTCAACAGGGCCGAACTTGAGAGAGTCGTTTTGCTTTGAGCAGTCAATGACAACGAGGGGGGTGAGGGCTTTTTCTACAAATTCAATCCTGCGCAACCATGGTTCGGCCTCTTTGTTGTAATAGGTCCGTTGGAAGTTTGCATACATCTCGTAGAGTAGAGCATATTGATTTTAATCAATGTTCAAATTAAAATTTCCATATGAAAAACATTATGAGTTGAGGTAAAGTTTAACATCGCTCAGGTTACAATGATCAAAGTGGCTCGCATTTTGTTGTTTCTTATTTTTCCGTTCCATCTGCAGCGCGAGTATGCCATAACGTGGCTTCTCCAGCTGATTCGAGGTTTTCACAGACCACACGTCCTTAGAGGTGACAGGCAGCAATGGATATTCATACAGTTCCCATGTTCGGAAACTCATGGAGATTGGTGCGTCTGTGGCGAGAAACTTTAACAGCTGAATTTTTCGCTGACTCGAGACTGTTACATACGGTACGAGCCATTCTATTTTATGCAATACGAGTTTGTAGTCTTCGGGCGCTGTTTGTACAATGGCATGCTCCTCGGGTTTGCCGAAGATTATCGGAAAATTGTCGTGAATGCCAAGCACGAGTTGATTCTCACGAGATCAAAGACCGACGACAATTCCATTGAACAAACCTTTCACCCCCCTATAAGGGTGAGTTCCGGCAAACGAAAATCGCTCATTTTTTTTCCTAGGTTCCTTTACGGTTGGTTTACCCGTAACGCCAATCAAAAAGATGGCTATCTCCATACTATGGCAGATACGATTTTTTTAAATAAACTTTCACCCCCTTATAAGGGTGTGTTCCGAGAAACGAAAATCGCCTATTTTTTTCCTATTCTCCTTTACAGTTGGTTTACCCGCAACGCCAATAAAAAAGATGGCTATCTCCATACTATGGAAGAAACGTTTTTTTTCGACTTTCACCCCCCTAGAAGGGTGAGTTCCGGCAAACGAAAATCGCTCATTATTTTTTCCTAGGTTCCTTTACGGTTGGTTTACCCGTAACGCCAATAAAAAAGATGGCTATATCCATACTATGGCAGATACGATTTTTTTAATTAACTTTCACCCCCTTATAAGGGTGTGTTCCGGGAAACGAAAATCGCCTATTTTTTCCCTATTCTCCTTTACAGTTGGTTTGCCCGCAACGCCAATAAAAAAGATGGCTATCTCCATACTATGGAAGATACGTTTTTCTTCAACTTTCACCCCACTATAAGGGTGAGTTCCGGCAAACGAAAATCGCTCATTTTCTTCCTAGGCTCCTGTACGGTTGGTTTTCCCGTAACGCCAATAAAAAAGATCGTTATCTCCATACTATGGAAGATACGTTTTTTTTTCAACTATCAACCCCCTATAAGGGTGAGATCCGGCAAACGAAAATCGCTTATTTTTTTTCCTAGGTTCCTATACGGTCTGTTTACCCGTAACGCCAATAAAAAAGATGGCTATCTCCATACTATGGCAGATTCGATTTTTTTTTCTAAACTTTCACCGGTTTATAAGGGTGAGTTCCGGCTAACGAAAATCGCCTATTTTTTTTCCTAGTCTCCTTCACGGTTGGTTATCCCGCAACGCCAATAAAAAAGATGGCTCTCCATACTATGGAAGATACGATTTTTTTAAACCTTTCACCCCCCCATAAAGGGTGAGTTCCGGGAAACGAGAATCGCTCATTTTTTATCCTAGGTTCCTTTACGGTTGGTTTACCCGTAATGCCAATAAAAAAGATGGCTATATCCATACTATGGCAGATACGATTTTTTTAATAAACTTTCACCCCCTTATAAGGGTGTGTTCCGGGAAACGAAAATCGCCTATTTTTTCCCTATTCTCCTTTACAGTTGGTTTGCCCGCAACGCCAATAAAAAAGATGGCTATCTCCATACTATGGAAGATACGTTTTTCTTCAACTTTCACCCCTCTATAAGGGTGAGTTCCGGCAAACGAAAATCGCTTATTTTCTTCCTAGGCTCCTGTACGGTTGGTTTTCCCGTAACGCCAATAAAAAAGATCGTTATCTCCATACTATGGAAGATACGTTTTCTTTTCAACTTTCAACCCCCTATAAGGGTGAGATCCGGCAAACGAAAATCGCTTATTTTTTTGCCTAGGTTCCTATACGGTCTGTTTACCCGTAACGCCAATAAAAAAGATGGCTATCTCCATACTATGGCAGATTCGATTTTTTTTTCTAAACTTTCACCGGTTTATAAGGGTGAGTTCCGGCTAACGAAAATCGCCTATTTTTTTTCCTAGTCTCCTTCACGGTTGGTTATACCGCATCGCCAATAAAAAAGATGGCGATCTCCATACTATGGAAGATACGATTTTTTTAACTTTCACCCCCCGATAAGGGTGAGTTCCGGCAAACGAAAATCGCTCATTTTTTTCCTAGTCTCCTTTACGGTTGGTTTACCCGCAACGTCAATAAAAAAGATGGCTATCTCCATACTATGGAAGATACGATTTTTTTAAACCTTTCACCCCCCTATAAGGGTGAGTTCCGGGAAACGAAAATCGCTCATTTTTTTTCCTAGGTTCCTTTACGGTTGGTTTTCCCGTAAGGCCAATAAAAAAGATCGCTATCTCCATACTATGGAAAATACGTTTTTTTTTCAACTTTCACCCCCCTATAAGGGTGAGTTCCGGCAAACGAAAATCGCTTATTTTTTTCCTAGGTTCCTTTACGGTCGGTTTACCCGTAACGATAATAAAAAAGATGGCTATCTCCATACTATGGCAGATTCGATTTTTTTTCTAAACTTTCACCCCCTTATAAGGGTGAGTTCCGGCAAACGAAAATCGCCTACTTTTTTTTCCTAGTCTCCTACACGGTTGGTTATCCCGCAACGCCAATAAAAAGATGGCGATCTCCATACTATGGGATATACGATTTTTTAAAACTTTCACCCCCCTATAAGGGTGAGTTCCGGCAAACGAAAATCGCTCATTTTTTTCCTAGTCTCCTGTACGGTTGGTTTACCCGCAACGCCAATAAAAAAGATGGCTATCTCCATACTATGGATGATACGATTTTTTTAAACCTTTCACCCCCCTATAAGGGTGAGTTCCGGGAAACGAAAATCGCTCATTTTCCTTCCTAGGTTCCTTTACGGTTGGTTTACCCGTAACGCCAATAAAAAAGATGGCTATATCCATACTATGGCAGATACTATTTTTTTAATAAACTTTCACCCCCTTATAAGGGTGTGTTCCGGGAAACGAAAATCACCTATTTTTTTTCCTGTTCTCCTTTACCGTTGGTTTACCCGCAACGCCAATAAAAAAGATGGCTATCTCCATACTATGAAAGATACGTTTTTTTTTCAACTTTCACCCCCCAATAAGGGTGAGTTCCGCCAAACGAAAAACGCTCATTTTCTTCCTAGGCTCCTGTACGGTTGGTTTTCCCGTAACGCCAATAAAAAAGATCGCTATCTCCATACTATGGAAGCTCCGATTCTTTTTCAACTTTCACCCCGCTATAAGGGTGAGTTCCGGCAAACGAAAATCGCCTTTTTTTTCCTAGTCTCCTTTACGGTTGGTTTACCCGCAACGCCAGAAAAAAAGATGGCTATCTCCATACTATGGAAGATACGATTTTTTGTAACTTTCACCCCCCTATAACGGTGAGTTCCGGCAAACGAAAATCGCTCATTCTTTTTTCCTAGGTTCCTTAACGGTTGGTTTAGCCGTAACGCCAATAAAAAAGATGGCTATCTCCATACTATGGCAGATTTGATTGTTTTTTCCAAACTTTCACCCCCTTTTAAAGGTGAGTTCCAGCAAATGGAAATCGCTTTTTTTCCCTAGTTTCCTATACGGTTGGTTTTCCCGCAACGCCAATAAAAAAGATGGCTATCTCCATACTATGGACGATACGATTTTTTTTAACTTTCAGCCCCCAATAAGGGTGAGTTCCGGCAAACGAAAATCGCTAATTTTTTCCTAGGCTCCTGTACGGTTGGTTTACCCGTAACGCCAATAAAAAAGATGGCCATCTTCATACTATGGAAGATACGTTTTTTTGTAAACTTTCACCCCCCTATACGGGTCAGATCCGGCAAACGAAAATCGATCATTTTTTTCTAGTCTCCTTTACGGTTGGTTTACCCGCAACGCCAATAAATAAGTCGGCTATCTCCATACTATGGATGATACGATTTTTTTTAAACTTTCACCCCCCTATAAGGGTGAGTTCCGGCAAACGAAAATCGCTCATTTTTGTTCCTAGGTTCCTTTATGGTTGGTTTACCCGCAACGCCCATAAAAAAGATCATTATCTCCATACTATGGAAGATACGATTTTTAAAAATCTTTTACCCCCCTATAAGGGTGAGTTCCGGCAAACTAAATCCGCCTATTGTTTTTCCTAGTCTCCTTCACGGTTGGTTTACCCTCAACGCCAATAAAAACGATGGCTATCTTCATACTATGGAAGATACGATTTTTTTTAACTTTCACCCCCCTATAAGGGTGAGTTCCGGCAAACGAAAATCGCTCTTTTTTTTCCTAGTCTCCTTTACGGTTGGTTCACCCGCAACGTCAATAAAAAAGATGGCCATCTCCATACTATGGAAGATACGATTTTTAAAAAACTTTCACCCCCCTATAAGGGTGAGTTCCGGCAAACGAAAATCGCTGATTTTTTTTCATAGGTTCCTTTACGGTCGGTTTACCCGTAACATTAATAAAAAAGATGGCTATCTCCATACTATGGCAGATTCCATTTTTTTTATAAACTTTCGCCCCCTTATAAGGGTGAGTTCCGGCAACCGAAAATCGCCTATTTTTTTTCCTAGTCTCCTTTACGTTTGGTTTACCCGCAACGCCAATAAAAAAGATGGCTATCTCCATACTATGGAAGATACGATTTTTTTTAACTTTCACCCCCATATAAGGGTGAGTTCCGGCAAACCAAAATCGCTCACTTTTTTTCCTAGGCTCCTGTACCGTTGGTTTACCCGTAACGCCAATGAAAAAGATGGCTATCTCCATACTATGGAAGATACGTTTTTTTTCAACGTGCACCCCCCTATAAGGGTGAGTTCCGGCAAACGAAAATCGCTTATTTTTTTCCTAGCCTCCTTTACGGTTGGTTTACGCGCAACGCCAATGAAAAAGATGGCTATCTCCATACTATGGAAGATACGATTTTTTAAAACTTTCACCCTCCTATAAGGGTGAGTTCCGGCAAACGAAAATCGCCTATTTTTTTTCCTAGTCTCCTTTACGGATGGTTTACCCCCAACGCCAATAAAAAAGATGGCTATCTCCATACTATGGCAGATACGTTTTTTTTCAACTTTCACCCCTCTATACGGGTGAGTTCCGGCAAATAAAAATCGCTCATTTTTTCCCTAGGCTCCTGTACGGTTGGTTTTCCCGTAACGCCAATAAAAAAGACCGCTATCTCCATACTATGGAAGATCCGTTAGTTTTTCAACTTTCACCCCCCTATAAGGGTGAGTTCCGGCACACGAAAATCGCCTTTTTTTTCCTAGTCTCCTTTACGGATGGTTTATCCGCAACGCCAATAAAAAAGATGGCTATCTCCATATTATGGAAGATAAGATTTTTTTTAACTTTCACCCCCCTATAAGGGTGAGTTCCGGCTAACGGAAATCGCTCATTATTTTTTCCTAGGCTCCTTTACGGTTGGTTTACCCGTAACGCCAATAAAAAAGATGGCTATCTCCATACTATGGCAGATTCGTTTTTTTTCCTAAACCTTCAGCCCCTTATAAGGGTGAGTTCCGGCAAATGAAAATCGCTTTTTTTTCCCTAGTTTCCTATACGGTTGGTTTTCCCGCAACGCCAATAAAAAAGATGGCTATCTCCATACTATGGACGATACGATTTTTTTTTAACTTTCAGCCCCCAATAAGGGTGAGTTCCGGCAAACGAAAATCGCTAATTTTTTTCCTAGGCTCCTGTACGGTTGGTTTACCCGTAACGCCAATAAAAAAGATGGCCATCTTCATACTATGGAAGATACGTTTTTTTGTAAACTTTCACCCCCCTATACGGGTCAGTTCCGGCAAACGAAAATCGATCATTTTTTTCGAGTCTCCTTTACGGTTGGTTTACCCGCAACGCCAATAAATAAGTCGGCTATCTCCATACTATGGATGATACGATTTTTTTTAAACTTTCACCCCCCTATAAGGGTGAGTTCCGGCAAACGAAAATCGCTCATTTTTGTTCCTAGGTTCCTTTATGGTTGGTTTACCCGCAACGCCCATAAAAAAGATCGTTATCTCCATACTATGGAAGATACGATTTTTAAAAATCTTTTACCCCCCTATAAGGGTGAGTTCCGGCAAACGAAATCCGCCTATTCTTTTTCCTAGTCTCCTTCACGGTTGGTTTACCCTCAACGCCAATAAAAACGATGGCTATCTTCATACTATGGAAGATACGATTTTTTTTAACTTTCACCCCCCTATAAGGGTGAGTTCCGGCAACCGAAAATCGCCTATTTTTTTTCCTAGTCTCCTTTACGGTTGGTTTACCCGCAACGCCAATAAAAAAGATGGCTATCTCCATACTATGGATAATACGATTTTTTTTAACTTTCACCCCCATATAAGGGTGAGTTCCGGCAAACCAAAATCGCTCACTTTTTTTCCTAGGCTCCTGTACCGTTGGTTTACCCGTAACGCCAATGAAAAAGATGGCTATCTCCATACTATGGAAGATACGTTTTTTTTCAACGTGCACCCCCCTATAAGGGTGAGTTCCGGCAAACGAAAATCGCTTATTTTTTTCCTAGCCTCCTTTACGGTTGGTTTACGCGCAACGCCAATGAAAAAGATGGCTATCTCCATACTATGGAAGATACGATTTTTTAAAACTTTCACCCTCCTATAAGGGTGAGTTCCGGCAAACGAAAATCGCCTATTTTTTTTCCTAGTCTCCTTTACGGTTGGTTTACCCCCAACGCCAATAAAAAAGATGGCTATCTCCATACTATGGCAGATACGTTTTTTTTCAACTTTCACCCCTCTATACGGGTGAGTTCCGGCAAATAAAAATCGCTCATTTTTTCCCTAGGCTCCTGTACGGTTGGTTTTCCCGTAACGCCAATAAAAAAGACCGCTATCTCCATACTATGGAAGATCCGTTTGTTTTTCAACTTTCACCCCCCTAAAAGGGTGAGTTCCGGCACACGAAAATCGCCTTTTTTTTCCTAGTCTCCTTTACGGATGGTTTATCCGCAACGCCAATAAAAAAGATGGCTATCTCCATATTATGGAAGATAAGATTTTTTTTAACTTTCACCCCCCTATAAGGGTGAGTTCCGGCTAACGAAAATCGCTCATTATTTTTTCCTAGGCTCCTTTACGGTTGGTTTACCCGTAACGCCAATAAAAAAGATGGCTATCTCCATACTATGGCAGATTCGTTTTTTTTCCTAAACCTTCAGCCCCTTATAAGGGTGAGTTCCGGCAAATGAAAATCGCTTATTTTTTTTCCTAGTTTCCTATACGGTTGGTTTTCCCGCAACGCCAATAAAAAAGATGACTATATCCATACTATGGACGATACGATTTTTTTTAACTTTCACCCCTCAATAAAGGTGAGTTCTGGCAAACGAAAAGCACTCATTTTTTTTCCTAGGCTCCTGTACGGTTGGTTTACCCGTAACGCCAATAAAAAAAGATGGCCATCTCCATACTATGGAAGATACGTTTTTTTTTTCACCTTTCACCCCCCCTATATGGGTGAGTTCCGGCAAACAAAAATCGCCTTTTTTTTACTAGTCTCCTTTACGGTTGGTTTACCCGCAACGCCAATAAAAAAGATGGCTATCTCCATACTATGGAAGATACGATTTTTTGTACCTTTCACGCCCCTATAAGGGTGAGTTCCGGCAAACGAAAATCGCTCATTATTTTTTCCTAGGTTCCTTTACGGTTGGTTTACCCGTAACTCCAATAAAAAAAATGGCTATCTCCATACTATGGCAGATTCGATTTTGTTTCTAAACTTTCACCCCCTTATAAGGGTGAGTTCCGGCAAACGAACATCGCCCTTTTTTTTCCCTAGTCTCCTTCACGGTTGGTTATCCCGCAACGCCCATAAAAAAGATGGCGATCTCCATACTATGGAAGATACGATTTTTTTAAACTTTCACCCCCCTATAAGGGTGAGTTCCGGCAAACGAAAATCGCTCATTTTTTTCCTAGTCTCCTTTACGGTTGGTTTACCCGCAACGCCAATAAAAAAGATGGCTATCTCCATACTATGGATGATACGATTTTTTTAAACCTTTCACCCCCCTATAAGGGTGAGTTCCGGGAAACGAAAATCGCTCATTTTTCTTCCTAGGTTCCTTTACGGTTGGTTTACCCGTAACGCCAATAAAAAAGATGGCTATATCCATACTATGGCAGATACGATTTTTTTAATAAACTTTCACCCCCTTATAAGGGTGTGTTCCGGGAAACGAAAATCGCCTATTTTTTTTCCTATTCTCCTTTACAGTTGGTTTACCCGCAACGCCAATAAAAAAGAGGGCTATCTCCATACTATGGAAGATACGTTTTTTTTTCAACTTTCACCCCTCTATAAGGGTGAGTTCCGGCAAACGAAAATCGCTCATTTTCTTCCTAGGCTCCTGTACGGTTGGTTTTCCCGTAACGCCAATAAAAAAGATCGCTATCTCCATACTATGGAAGCTCTGTTTCTTTTTCAACTTTCAGCCCCGTATAAGGGTGAGTTCCGGCAAACGAAAATCGCCTTTTTTTCCAAGTCTCCTTTACGGTTGGTTTACCCGCAACGCCAGAAAAAAAGATGGCTATCTCCATACTATGGAAGATACGATTTTTTGTAACTTTCACCCCCCTATAACGGTGAGTTCCGGCAAACGAAAATCGCTCATTATTTTTTCCTTGGTTCCTTTCCGGTTGGTTTACCCGTAACGCCAATAAAAAAGATAGCCATCTCCATACTATGGCAGATTTGATTTTTTTTCCAAACTTTCACCCCCTTATAAAGGTGAGTTCCGGCAAATGGAAATCGCTTATTTTTTTCCCTAGTTTCCTATACGGTTGGTTTTCCCGCAACGCCAATAAAAAAGATGGCTATCTCCATCCTATGGATCATACGATTTTTTTTAAACTTTCACCCCCCTATAAGGGTGAGTTCCGGCAAACGAAAATCGCTCATTTTTGTTCCTAGGTTCCTTTATGGTTGGTTTACCCGCAACGCCCATAAAAAAGATCGTTATCTCCATACTATGGAAGATACGATTTTTTTAAATCTTTTACCCCCCTATAAGGGTGAGTTCCGGCAAACGAAAACCGCCTATTCTTTTTCCTAGTCTCCTTCACGGTTGGTTTACCCGCAACGCCAATAAAAAAGATGGCTATCTCCATACTATGGAAGATACGATTTTTTTTAACTTTCACCCCCCTATAAGGGTGAGTTCCGGCAAACGAAAATCGCTCTTTTTTTTCCTAGTCTCCTTTACGGTTGGTTCACCCGCAACGCCAATAAAAAAGATGGCCATCTCCATACTATGGAAGATACGATTTTTTAAAAACATTCACCCCCCTATAAGGGTGAGTTCCGGCAAACGAAAATCGCTTATTTTTTTTCATAGGTTCCTTTATGGTCGGTTTACCCGTAACGTCAATAAAAAAGATGGCTATCTCCATACTATGGCAGATTCAATTTTTTTTATAAACTTTCGCCCCCTTATAAGGGTGAGTTCCGGCAACCGAAAATCGCCTATTTTTTTTCCTAGTTTCCTTTACGGTTGGTTTACCCGAAACGCCAATAAAGAAGATGGCTATCTCCATACTATGGAAGATACGATTTTTTTTTAACTTTCACCCCCATATAAGGGTGAGTTCCGGCAAACCAAAATCGCTTACTTTTTTTCCTAGGCTCCTGTACCGTTGGTTTACCCGTAACGCCAATAAAAAAGATGGCTATCTCCATACTATGGAAGATACGGATTTTTTCAACTTGCACCCCCCTATAAGGGTGAGTTCCGGCACACGAAAAACGCGTATTTTTTTCCTAGCCTCCTTTACGGTTGGTTTACGCGCAACGCCAATGAAAAAGATGGCTATCTCCATACTATGGAAGATACGATTTTTTAAAACTTTCACCCTCCCATAAGGGTGAGTTCCGGCAAACGAAAATCGCCTATTTTTTTTCCTAGTCTCCTTTACGGTTGGTTGACCTGCAACGCCAATACGAAAGATGGCTATCTCCATACTATGGAAGATACGATTTTTTTAAATCTGTCAGCCCCCTTAAGGGTGAGTTCCGGCAAACGAAAATCGCACATTTTTTCTTCCTAGCTTCCTGTACGGTTGGTTTACCCGTTACGTCAATAAAAAATATGGCTATCTCCATTCTATGGCAGACACGATTTTTTTCAACTTTCACCCCCCTATAAGGGTGAGTTCTGGCAACCGAAAATCGCACATTTTTGTTCCTAGGTTCCTCTACGCTTGGTTTACCCGTAACGCCAATAAAAATATGGCTATCTCCATACTATGGCAGATTCAATGTTTTTACAAACGTTCACCCCCTTATAAGGGTGAGTTCCGGCAAACGAAAATCGGCTATTTTTTTCCTAGTCTCCTTTACGGTTCGTTTACCCGCAACGCCAATAAAAAAGATGGCTATCTCCATACTATGGAAGATACGTTTTTTTTCAACTTTCACCCCTCTATAAGGGTGAGTTCCGGCAAATGAAAATCGCTCATTTTTTCCCTAGGCTCCAGTACGGTTGGTTTTCCCGTAACGCCAATAAAAAAGACCGCTATCTCCATACTATGGAAGATCCGTTTGTTTTTCAACTTTCACCCCCCTATAAGGGTGAGTTCTGGCACACGAAAATCGCCTTTTTTTTCCTAGTCTCCTTTACGGATGGTTTATCCGCAACGCCAATAAAAAAGATGGCTATCTCCATATTATGGAAGATAAGATTTTTTTTTACTTTCACCCCCCTATAAGGGTGAGTTCCGGCAAACGAAAATCGCTCATTATTTTTTCCTAGGCTCCTATACGGTTGGTTTACCCGTAACGCCAATAAAAAAGATGGCTATCTCCATACTATGGCAGATTCGTTTTTTTCCTAAACTTTAGCCCCTTATAAGGGTGAGTTCCGGCAAATGAAAATCGCTTATTTTTTTTCCTAGTTTCCTATACGGTTGGTTTTCCCGCAACGCCAATAAAAAAGATGACTATCGCCACACCATGGACGATACGATGTTTTTTAACTTTCACCCCACAATAAAGGTGAGTTCCGGCAAACGAAACGCGCTCTTTTTTTCCTAGGCTCCTGTACGGTTGGTTTACCCGTAATGCCAATAAAAAAGATGGCCATCTCCATACTATGGAAGATACGTTTTTTTTTCACCTTTCACCCCACTATATGGGTGAGTTCCGGCAAACAAAAATCGCCTTTTTTTTCCTAGTCTCCTTTACGGTTGGTTTACCCGCAACGCCAATAAAAAAGATGGCTATCTCCATACTATGGAAGATACGATTTTTTGTACCTTTCACGCCCCTATAAGGGTGAGTTCCGGCAAACGAAAATCGCTCATTATTTTTTCCTAGGTTCCTTTACGGTTGGTTTACCCGTAACTCCAATAAAAAAAATGGCTATCTCCATACTATGGCAGATTCGATTTTGTTTCTAAACTTTCACCCCCTTATAAGGGTGAGTTCCGGCAAACGAACATCGCCCTTTTTTTTCCCTAGTCTCCTTCACGGTTGGTTATCCCGCAACGCCAATAAAAAAGATGGCGATCTCCATACTATGGAAGATACGATTTTTTTAAACTTTCACCCCCCTATAAGGGTGAGTTCCGGCAAACGAAAATCGCTCATTTTTTTCCTAGTCTCCTTTACGGTTGGTTTACCCGCAACGCCAATAAAAAAGATGGCTATCTCCATACTATGGATGATACGATTTTTTTAAACCTTTCACCCCCCTATAAGGGTGAGTTCCGGGAAACGAAAATCGCTCATTTTTCTTCCTAGGTTCCTTTACGGTTGGTTTACCCGTAACGCCAATAAAAAAGATGGCTATATCCATACTATGGCAGATACGATTTTTTTAATAAACTTTCACCCCCTTATAAGGGTGTGTTCCGGGAAACGAAAATCGCCTATTTTTTTTCCTATTCTCCTTTACAGTTGGTTTACCCGCAACGCCAATAAAAAAGAGGGCTATCTCCATACTATGGAAGATACGTTTTTTTTTCAACTTTCACCCCTCTATAAGGGTGAGTTCCGGCAAACGAAAATCGCTCATTTTCTTCCTAGGCTCCTGTACGGTTGGTTTTCCCGTAACGCCAATAAAAAAGATCGCTATCTCCATACTATGGAAGCTCTGTTTCTTTTTCAACTTTCAGCCCCGTATAAGGGTGAGTTCCGGCAAACGAAAATCGCCTTTTTTTCCAAGTCTCCTTTACGGTTGGTTTACCCGCAACGCCAGAAAAAAAGATGGCTATCTCCATACTATGGAAGATACGATTTTTTGTAACTTTCACCCCCCTATAACGGTGAGTTCCGGCAAACGAAAATCGCTCATTATTTTTTCCTTGGTTCCTTTCCGGTTGGTTTACCCGTAACGCCAATAAAAAAGATAGCCATCTCCATACTATGGCAGATTTGATTTTTTTTCCAAACTTTCACCCCCTTATAAAGGTGAGTTCCGGCAAATGGAAATCGCTTATTTTTTTCCCTAGTTTCCTATACGGTTGGTTTTCCCGCAACGCCAATAAAAAAGATGGCTATCTCCATCCTATGGATCATACGATTTTTTTTAAACTTTCACCCCCCTATAAGGGTGAGTTCCGGCAAACGAAAATCGCTCATTTTTGTTCCTAGGTTCCTTTATGGTTGGTTTACCCGCAACGCCCATAAAAAAGATCGTTATCTCCATACTATGGAAGATACGATTTTTTTAAATCTTTTACCCCCCTATAAGGGTGAGTTCCGGCAAACGAAAACCGCCTATTCTTTTTCCTAGTCTCCTTCACGGTTGGTTTACCCGCAACGCCAATAAAAAAGATGGCTATCTCCATACTATGGAAGATACGATTTTTTTTAACTTTCACCCCCCTATAAGGGTGAGTTCCGGCAAACGAAAATCGCTCTTTTTTTTCCTAGTCTCCTTTACGGTTGGTTCACCCGCAACGCCAATAAAAAAGATGGCCATCTCCATACTATGGAAGATACGATTTTTTAAAAACATTCACCCCCCTATAAGGGTGAGTTCCGGCAAACGAAAATCGCTTATTTTTTTTCATAGGTTCCTTTATGGTCGGTTTACCCGTAACGTCAATAAAAAAGATGGCTATCTCCATACTATGGCAGATTCAATTTTTTTTATAAACTTTCGCCCCCTTATAAGGGTGAGTTCCGGCAACCGAAAATCGCCTATTTTTTTTCCTAGTTTCCTTTACGGTTGGTTTACCCGAAACGCCAATAAAGAAGATGGCTATCTCCATACTATGGAAGATACGATTTTTTTTTAACTTTCACCCCCATATAAGGGTGAGTTCCGGCAAACCAAAATCGCTTACTTTTTTTCCTAGGCTCCTGTACCGTTGGTTTACCCGTAACGCCAATAAAAAAGATGGCTATCTCCATACTATGGAAGATACGGATTTTTTCAACTTGCACCCCCCTATAAGGGTGAGTTCCGGCACACGAAAAACGCGTATTTTTTTCCTAGCCTCCTTTACGGTTGGTTTACGCGCAACGCCAATGAAAAAGATGGCTATCTCCATACTATGGAAGATACGATTTTTTAAAACTTTCACCCTCCCATAAGGGTGAGTTCCGGCAAACGAAAATCGCCTATTTTTTTTCCTAGTCTCCTTTACGGTTGGTTGACCTGCAACGCCAATACGAAAGATGGCTATCTCCATACTATGGAAGATACGATTTTTTTTAATCTGTCAGCCCCCTTAAGGGTGAGTTCCGGCAAACGAAAATCGCACATTTTTTCTTCCTAGCTTCCTGTACGGTTGGTTTACCCGTTACGTCAATAAAAAATATGGCTATCTCCATTCTATGGCAGACACGATTTTTTTCAACTTTCACCCCCCTATAAGGGTGAGTTCTGGCAACCGAAAATCGCACATTTTTGTTCCTAGGTTCCTCTACGCTTGGTTTACCCGTAACGCCAATAAAAATATGGCTATCTCCATACTATGGCAGATTCAATGTTTTTACAAACGTTCACCCCCTTATAAGGGTGAGTTCCGGCAAACGAAAATCGGCTATTTTTTTCCTAGTCTCCTTTACGGTTCGTTTACCCGCAACGCCAATAAAAAAGATGGCTATCTCCATACTATGGAAGATACGTTTTTTTTCAACTTTCACCCCTCTATAAGGGTGAGTTCCGGCAAATGAAAATCGCTCATTTTTTCCCTAGGCTCCAGTACGGTTGGTTTTCCCGTAACGCCAATAAAAAAGACCGCTATCTCCATACTATGGAAGATCCGTTTGTTTTTCAACTTTCACCCCCCTATAAGGGTGAGTTCTGGCACACGAAAATCGCCTTTTTTTTCCTAGTCTCCTTTACGGATGGTTTATCCGCAACGCCAATAAAAAAGATGGCTATCTCCATATTATGGAAGATAAGATTTTTTTTTACTTTCACCCCCCTATAAGGGTGAGTTCCGGCAAACGAAAATCGCTCATTATTTTTTCCTAGGCTCCTATACGGTTGGTTTACCCGTAACGCCAATAAAAAAGATGGCTATCTCCATACTATGGCAGATTCGTTTTTTTCCTAAACTTTAGCCCCTTATAAGGGTGAGTTCCGGCAAATGAAAATCGCTTATTTTTTTTCCTAGTTTCCTATACGGTTGGTTTTCCCGCAACGCCAATAAAAAAGATGACTATCGCCACACCATGGACGATACGATGTTTTTTAACTTTCACCCCACAATAAAGGTGAGTTCCGGCAAACGAAACGCGCTCTTTTTTTCCTAGGCTCCTGTACGGTTGGTTTACCCGTAATGCCAATAAAAAAGATGGCCATCTCCATACTATGGAAGATACGTTTTTTTTTCACCTTTCACCCCACTATATGGGTGAGTTCCGGCAAACAAAAATCGCCTTTTTTTTCCTAGTCTCCTTTACGGTTGGTTTACCCGCAACGCCAATAAAAAAGATGGCTATCTCCATACTATGGAAGATACGATTTTTTGTACCTTTCACGCCCCTATAAGGGTGAGTTCCGGCAAACGAAAATCGCTCATTATTTTTTCCTAGGTTCCTTTACGGTTGGTTTACCCGTAACTCCAATAAAAAAGATGGCTATCTCCATACTATGGCAGATTCGATTTTGTTTTTAAACTTTCACCCCCTTATACGGGTGAGTTCCGGCAAACGAAAATCGCCCTTTTCTTTTTCCGAGTCTCCTTCACGGTTGGTTATCCCGCAACGCCAATAAAAAAGATGGCGATCTCCATACTATGGAAGATACGATTTTTTTAAACTTGCACCCCCCTATAAGGGTGAGTTCCGGCAAACGAAAATCGCTCATTTTTTTCCTAGTCTCCTTTACGGTTGGTTTCCCCGCAACGCCAATAAAAAAGATGGCTATCTCCGTACTATGGATGATACGATTTTTTTAAACCTTTCACCCCCCTATAAGGGTAAGTTCCGGGAACCGAAAATGGCTCATTTTTCTTCCTAGGTTCCTTTACGGTTGGTTTACCCGTAACGCCAATAAAAACGATGGCTAAATCCATACTATGACAGATACGATTTGTTTAATAAACTTTCACCCGCTTATAAGGGTGTGTTCCGGGAAACGAAAATCGCCTATTTTTTTCCTATTCTCCTTTACAGTTGGTTTACCCGCAACGCCAATAAAAAAGATGGCTATCTCCATACTATGGAAGATACGTTTTTTTTCAACTTTCACCCCTCTATAAGGGTGAGTTCCGGCAAACGAAAATCGCTCATTTTCTTCCTAGGCCCCTGGACGGTTGGTTTTCCCGTAACGCCAACAAAAAAGATCGCTATCTCCATACTATGGAAGCTCCGTTTCTTTTTCAACGTTCACCCCCCTATAAGGGTGAGTTCCGGCAAACGAAAATCGCCTTTTTTTTCCTAGTCTCCTTTACGGTTGGTTTACCCGCAACGCCAGAAAAAAAGATGGCTATCTCCATACTATGGAAGATACGATTTTTTGTAACTTTCACCCCCCTATAACGGTGAGTTCCGGCAAACGAAAATCGCTCATTCTTTTTTCCTAGGTTCCTTAACGGTTGGTTTACCCGTAACGCCAATACAAAAGATGGCTATCTCCATACTATGGCAGATTCGTTTTTTTTCCTAAACTTTCAGCCCCTTATAAGGGTGAGTTCCGGCAAATGAAAATCGCTTATTTTTTTTCCTAGTTTCCTATACGGTTGGTTTTCCCGCAATTCCAATAAAAACGATGGCTATCTCCATACTATGGACGATACGATTTTTTCTATCTTTCACCCCCCAATAAGGGTGAGTTCCGGCAAACGAAAATCGCTAATTTTTTTCCTAGGCTCCTGTACGGTTGGTTTACCCGTAACCGTACGGTTGGTTTACCCGTAACGCCAATAAAAAAGATGGCCATCTTCATACTGTGGAAGATACGTTTTTTTCTAAACTTTCACCCCCCTATACGGGTCAGTTCCGGCAAACGAAAATCGATGATTTTTTTCTAGTCGCCTTTACGGTTGGTTTACCCGCAACGCCAATAAAAAAGTCGGCTATCTCCATACTATGGATGATACTATTGTTTTAAACTTTCACCCCCCAATAAGGGTGAGTTCCGGCAAACGAAAATCGCTAATTTTTTTCCTAGGCTCCTGTACGGTTGGTTTACCCGTAACGCTAATAAAAAAGATGGCCATCTTCATACTATGGAAGATACGTTTTTTTGTAAACTTTCACCCCCCTATACGGGTCAGTTCCGGCAAACGAAAATCGTTCATTTTTTTCTAGTCTCCTTTACGGTTGGTTTCCCCGCAACGCCAATAAAAAAGTCGGCTATCTCCATACTATGGAAGATACGATTTTTTTTAACTTTCACCCCCCTATAAGGGTGAGTTCCGGCAAACGAAAATCGCTCTTTTTTTTCCTAGTCTCCTTTACGGTTGGTTCACCCGCAACGCCAATAAAAAAGATGGCCATCTCCATACTATGGAAGATACGATTTATTAAAATCTTTCACCCCCTATAAGGGTGAGTTCCGGCAAACGAAAATCGCTTATTTTTTTTCATAGGTTCCTTTACGGTCGGTTTACCCGTAACGTCAATAAAAAAGATGGCTATCTCCATACTATGGCAGATTCAATTTTTTTTATAAACTTTCGCCCCCTTATATGGGTGAGTTCCGGCAACCGACAATCGACTATTTTTTTCCTAGTCTCCTTTACGGTTGGTTTACCCGAAACGCCAATAAAAAAGATGGCTATCTCCATACTATGGAAGATACGATTTTTTTTTAACTTTCACCCCCATATAAGGGTGAGTTCCGGCAATCCAAAATCGCTCACTTTTTTTCCTAGGCTCCTGTACCGTTGGTTTACCCGTAACGCCAATAAAAAAGATGGCTATCTCCATACTATGGAAGTTACGTTTTTTTTCAACTTGCACCCCCCTATAAGGGTGAGTTCCGGCAAACGAAAATCGCGTATTTTTTTCCTAGCCTCCTTTACGGTTGGTTTACGCGCAACGCCAATAAAAAAGATGGCTATCTCCATACTATTGAAGATACGATTTTTTAAAACTTTCACCCTCCTATAAGGGTGAGTTCCGGCAAACGAAAATCGCCTATTTTTTTTCCTATTCTCCTTTACGGTTGGTTGACCTGCAACGCCAATACAAAAGATGGCTATCTCCATACTATGGAAGATACGATTTTTTTAAAACTGTCAGCCCCCTTAAGGGTGAGTTCCGGCAAACGAAAATCGCACATTTTTTCTTCCTAGCTCCCTATACGGTTGGTTTACCCGTTACGTCAATAAAAAATATGGCTATCTCCATTCTATGGCAGATACGATTTTTTTCAACTTTCACCCCCCTATAAGGGTGAGTTCTGGCAACCGAAAATCGCTCATTTTTGTTCCTAGGTTCCTCTACGGTTGGTTTACCGGTAACGCCAATAAAAATATGGCTATCTCCATACTATGGCAGATTCGATGTTTTTACAAACGTTCACCCCCTTATAAGGGTGAGTTCCGGCAAACGAAAATCGGCTATTTTTTTCCTAGTCTCCTTTACGGTTCGTGTACCCGTAACGCCAATAAAATAGACCGCTATCTCCATACTATGGAAGATCCGTTTATTTTTCAACTTTCACCCCCCTATAAGGGTGAGTTCCGGCACACGAAAATCGCTTTTTTTTTCCTAGTCTCCTTTACGGATGGTTTATCCGCAACGCCAATAAAAAAGATGGCTATCGCCATATTATGGAAGATAAAATTTTTTTTAACTTTCACCCCCCTATAAGGGTGAGTTCCGGCAAACGAAAATCGCTCATTATTTTTTCCTAGGCTCCTATACGGTTGGTTTACCCGTAACGCCAATAAAAAAGATGGCTATCTCCATACTATGGCAGATTCGTTTTTTTTCCTAAACTTTCAGCCCCTTATAAGGGTGAGTTCCGGCAAATGAAAATCGCTTATTTTTTTTCCTAGTTTCCTATACGGTTGGTTTTCCCGCAATTCCAATAAAAACGATGGCTATCTCCATACTATGGACGATACTATTTTTTTTAACTTTCACCCCCCAATAAGGGTGAGTTCCGGCAAACGAAAATCGCTAATTTTTTTCCTAGGCTCCTGTACGGTTGGTTTACCCGTTACGCCAATAAAAAAGATGGCCATCTTCATACTATGGAAGATGCGTTTTTTTGTAAACTTTCACCCCCCTATACGGGTCAGTTCCGGCAAACGAAAATCGTTCATTTTTTTCTAGTCTCCTTCACGGTTGGTTTACTCGCAACGCCAATAAAAAAGTCGGCTATCTCGGTACTCTGGATGATACGATTTTTTTTTAACTTTCACCCCCTTATAAGGGTGAGATCCGGCAAACGAAAATCGCTCATTTTTGTTCCTAGGTTCCTTTATGGGTGGTTTACCCGCAACGCCCATAAAAAAGATCGTTATCTCCATACTATGTAAGATACGATTTTTTAAAATCTTTTACCCCCCTATAAGGGTGAGTTCCGGCAAACGAAAACCGCCTATTCTTTTTCCTAGTCTCCTTCACGGTTGGTTTACCCGCAACGCCAATAAAAAAGATGGCTATCTCCATACTATGGAAGATACGATTTTTTAAACCTTTCACCCCCCTATAAGGGTGAGTTCCGGCAAACGAAAATCGCTCTTTTTTTCTAGTCTCCTTTACGGTTGGTTCACCCGCAACGCCAATAAAAAAGATGGCCATCTGCATACTATGGAAGATACGATTTTTCAAAAACTTTCATCCCCCTACAAGGGGGATTTTTTTTCATAGGTTCCTTTACGGTCGGTTTACCCGTAACGTCAAGAAAAAAGATGGCTATCTCCATACTATGGAAGATTCAATTTTTTTTATAAACTTTCGCCCCCTTATAAGGGTGAGTTCCGGCAACCGAAAATCGCCTATTTTTTTTCCTAGTCTCCTTTACGGTTGGTTTACCCGAAACGCCAATAAAAAAGATGGCTATCTCCATACTATGGAAGATACGATTTTTTTTAACTTTCACCCCCATATAAGGGTGAGTTCCGGCAAACCAAAATCGCTCACTTTTTTTCCTAGGCTCCTGTACCGTTGGTTTACCCGTAACGCCAATAAAAAAGATGGCTATCTCCATACTATGGAAGATACGTTTTTTTTCAACTTGCACCCCCCTATAAGGGTGAGTTCCGGCAAACGAAAATCGCTTATTTTTTTCCTAGCCTCCGTTACGGTTGGTTTACGCGCAACGCCAATGAAAAAGAGGGCTATCTCCATACTATGGAAGATACGATTTTTTAAAACTTTCACCCTCCTATACGGGTGAGTTCCGGCAAACGAAAATGGCCTATTTTTTTCCTAGTCTCCTTTACGGTTGGTTGACCTGCAACGCCAATACAAAAGATGGCTATCTCCATACTATGGAAGATACGATTTTTTCAAAATTGTCAGCCCCCTTAAGGGTGAGTTCCGGCAAACGAAAATCGCACATTCTTTCTTCCTAGCTTCCTGTACGGTTGGTTTACCCGTTACGTCAATAAAAAAGATGGCTATCTCCATTCTATGGCAGATACGATTTTTTTCAACTTTCACCCCCCTATAAGGGTGAGTTCTGGCAACCGAAAATCGCTCTTTTTTGTTCCTAGGTTCCTCTACGGTTGGTTTACCCGTAACGCCAATAAAAATATGGCTATCTCCATACTATGGCAGATTCGATGTTTTTACAAACGTTCACCCCCTTATAAGGGTGAGTTGCGGCAAACGAAAATCGGCTATTTTTTTTCCTAGTCTCCTTTGCGGTTGGTTTACCCGCAACGCCAATAAAAAAGATGGCTATCTCCATACTATGGAAGATACGATTTTTTGTACCTTTCACGCCCCTATAAGGGTGAGTTCCGGCAAACGAAAATCGCTCATTATTTTTTCCTAGGTTCCTTTACGGTTGGTTTACCCGTAACTCCAATGAAAAAGATGGCTATCTCCATACTATGACAGATTCGATTTTGTTTTTAAACTTTCACCCCCTTATACGGGTGAGTTCCGGCAAACGAAAATCGCCCTTTTCTTTTTCCTAGTCTCCTTCACGGTTGGTTATCCCGCAACGCCAATAAAAAAGATGGCGATCTCCATACTATAGAAGATACGATTTATTTAAACTTGCACCCCCCTATAAGGGTGAGTTCCGGCAAACGAAAATCGCTCATTTTTTTCCTAGTCTCCTTTACGGTTGGTTTACCCGCAACGCCAATAAAAATGATGGCTATCTCCGTACTATGGATGATACGATTTTTTTAAACCTTTCACCCCCCTATAGGGGTGAGTTCCGGGAACCGAAAATGGCTCATTTTTCTTCCTAGGTTCCTTTACGGTTGGTTTACCCGTAACGCCAATAAAAAAGATGGATAAATCCATACTCTGACAGATACAATTTTTTTAATAAACTTTCACCCGCTTATAAGGGTGTGTTCCGGGAAACGAAAATCGCCTATTTTTTTTCCTATTCTCCTTTACAGTTGGTTTACCCGCAACGCCAATAAAAAAGATGGCTATCTCCATACTATGGAAGATACGTTTTTTTTCAACTTTCACCCCTCTATAAGGGTGAGTTCCGGCAAACGAAAATCGCTCATTTTCTTCCTAGGCTCCTGTACGGTTGGTTTTCCCGTAACGCCAATAGAAAAGATGGCTATATCCATACTATGGCAGATACGATTTTTTAAATAAACTTTCACCCCCTTATAAGGGTGTGTTCCGGGAAACGAAAATCGCCTATTTTTTTTCCTATTCTCCTTTACAGTTGGTTTACCCGCAACGCCAATAAAAAAGATGGCTATCTCCATACTATGGAAGATACGTTTTTTTTCAACTTTCACCCCTCTATAAGGGTGAGTTCCGGCAAACGAAAATCGCTCATTTTCTTCCTAGGCTCCTGTACGGTTGGTTTTCCCGTAACGCCAATAGAAAAGATCGCTATCTCCATACTATGGAAGCTCCGTTTCTTTTTCAACTTTCACCCCCCTATAAGGGTGAGTTCCGGCAAACGAAAATCGCCTTTTTTTCCTAGTCTCCTTTACGGTTGGTTTACCCGCAACGCCAGAAAAAAAGATGGCTATCTCCATACTATGGAAGATACGATTTTTTGTAACTTTCACCCCCCTATAACGGTGAGTTCCGGCAAACGAAAATCGCTCATTATTTTTTCCTAGGTTCCTTTACGGTTGGTTTACCCGTAACGCCAATAAAAAAGATGGCTATCTCCATACTATGGCAGATTTGATTTTTTTTTCCAAACTTTCACCCCCTTATAAAGGTGAGTTCCGGCAAATGGAAATCGCTTATTTTTTTTCCTAGTTTCCTATACGGTTGGTTTTCATGCAACGCCAATAAAAAAGTCGGCTATCTCCATACGATGGATGATACGATTTTTTTTAAACTTTCACCCCCCTATAAGGGTGAGTTCCGGCAAACGAAAATCGCCTTTTTTTCCTAGTCTCCTTTACGGTTGGTTTACCCGCAACGCCAGAAAAAAAGATGGCTATCTCCATACTATGGAAGATACGATTTTTTGTAACTTTCACCCCCCTATAACGGTGAGTTCCGGCAAATGGAAATCGCTTATTTTTTTTCCTAGTTTCCTATACGGTTGGTTTTCCCGCAACGCCAATAAAAAAGATGGCTATCTCCATACTATGGACGATACGATTTTTTTTAACTTTCACCCCCCAATAAGGGTGAGTCCCGCAAACGAAAATCGCTCATTTTTTTCCTACGTTCCTTTATGGTTGGTTTACCCGCAACGCCCATAAAAAAGATCGTTATCTCCATACTATGGAAGATACGATTTTGGAAATGCTTTTACCCCCCTATAAGGGTGAGTTCCGGCAAACGAAAACCGCCTATTCGATTTCCTAGTCTCTTTCACGGTTGGTTTACCCGCAACGCCAATAAAAAAGATGGCTATCTCCATACTATGGAAGATTTGATTTTTTTTCTAAACTTTCACCCCCTTATAAAGGTGAGTTCCGGCAAATGGAAATCGCTTATTTTTTTTCCTCGTTTCCTATACGGTTGGTTTTCCCGCAACGCCAATAAAAAAGATGGCTATCTCCATACTATGGACGATACGATTTTCTTTAACTTTCACCCCCCAATGAGGGTGAGTTCCGGCAAACGAAAATCGCTCATTTTTTTCCTAGGCTCCTGTACGGTTGGTTTACCCGTAACGCCAATAAAAAAGATGGCCATCTTCATACTATGGAAGATACGTTTTTTTGTAAACTTTCACCCCCCTATACGGGTCAGTTCCGGCAAACGAAAATCGTTCATTTTTTTCTAGTCTCCTTTACGGTTGGTTTACCCGCAACGCCAATAAAAAAGTCGGCTATCTCCATACTATGGATGATACGATTTTTTTCTAACTTTCACCCCCCTATAAGGGTGAGTTCCGGGAAACGAAAATCGCTCATTTTTCTTCCTAGGTTCCTTTACGGTTGGGTTACCCGTAACGCCAATAAAAAAGATGGCTATATCCATACTATGGCAGATACGATTTTTTAAATAAACTTTCACCCCCTTATAAGGGTGTATTCCGGGAAACGAAAATCGCCTATTTTTTTTCCTATTCTCCTTTACAGTTGGTTTACCCGCAACGGCAATAAAAAAGATGGCTATCTCCATACTATGGAAGATACGTTTTTTTTTCCACTTTGACCCCTCTATAAGGGTGAGTTCCGGCAAACGAAAATCGCTCATTTTCTTCCTAGGCTCCTGTACGGTTGGTTTTCCCGTAACGCCAATAAAAAAGATCGCTATCTCCATACTATGGAAGCTCCGTTTCTTTTTCAACTTTCACCCCCCTATAAGGGTGAGTTCCGGCAAACGAAAATCGCCTTTTTTTCCTAGTCTCCTTTACGGTTGGTTTACCCGCAACGCCAGAAAAAAAGATGGCTATCTCCATACTATGGAAGATACGATTTTTTGTAACTTTCACCCCCCTATAACGGTGAGTTCCGGCAAACGAAAATCGCTCATTATTTTTTCCTAGGTTCCTTTACGGTTGGTTTACCCGTAACGCCAATAAAAAAGATGGCTATCTCCATACTATGGCAGATTTGATTTTTTTTTCCAAACTTTCACCCCCTTATAAAGGTGAGTTCCGGCAAATGGAAATCGCTTATTTTTTTTCCTAGTTTCCTATACGGTTGGTTTTCCCGCAACGCCAATAAAAAAGATGGCTATCTCCATACTATGGACGATACGATTTTTTTTAACTTTCACCCCCCAATAAGGGTGAGTCCCGCAAACGAAAATCGCTCATTTTTTTCCTAGGTTCCTTTATGGTTGGTTTACCCGCAACGCCCATAAAAAAGATCGTTATCTCCATACTATGGAAGATACGATTTTGGAAAAGCTTTTACCCCCCTATAAGGGTGAGTTCCGGCAAACGAAAACCGCCTATTCGTTTTCCTAGTCTCTTTCACGGTTGGTTTACCTGCAACGCCAATAAAAAAGATGGCTATCTCCATACTATGGAAGATTTGATTTTTTTTCTAAACTTTCACCCCCTTATAAAGGTGAGTTCCGGCAAATGGAAATCGCTTATTTTTTTTCCTAGTTTCCTATACGGTTGGTTTTCCCGCAACGCCAATAAAAAAGATGGCTATCTCCATACTATGGACGATACGATTTTCTTTAACTTTCACCCCCCAATAAGGGTGAGTTCCGGCAAACGAAAATCGCTCATTTTTTTCCTAGGCTCCTGTACGGTTGGTTTACCCGTAACGCCAATAAAAAAGATGGCCATCTTCATACTATGGAAGATACGTTTTTTTGTAAACTTTCACCCCCCTATACGGGTCAGTTCCGGCAAACGAAAATCGTTCATTTTTTTCTAGTCTCCTTTACGGTTGGTTTACCCGCAACGCCAATAAAAAAGTCGGCTATCTCCATACTATGGATGATACGATTTTTTTCTAACTTTCACCCCACTATAAGGGTGAGTTCCGGCAAACGAAAATCGCTCGTTTTTGTTCCTAGGTTCCTTTATGGTTGGTTTACCCGCAACCCCCAAAAAAAAGATCGTAATCTCCATACTATGGAAGATACGATTTTTTTAAATCTTTTACCCCCCTATAAGGGTGAGTTCCGGCAAACGAAAACCGCCTATTCTTTTTCCTAGTCTCCTTCACGGTTGGTTTACCCGCAACGCCAATAAAATAGATGGCTATCTCCATACTATGGAAGATACGATTTTTTTTAACTTTCACCCCCCTATAAGGGTGAGTTCCGGCAAACGAAAATCGCTCTTTTTGTCCTAGTCTCCTTTACGGTTGGTTTACCCGCAAGGCCAATAAAAAAGATGGCCATCTCCATACTATGGAAGATACGATTTTTTAAAAACGTTCACCCCTCTATAAGGGTGAGTTCCGGCAATCGAAAATCGCTTATTTTTTTTTCATAGGTTCCTTTACGGTCGGTTTACCCGTAACGTCAATAAAAAAGATGGCTATCTCCATACTATGGCAGATTAAATTTTTTTTATAAACTTTCCCCCCCTTATAAGGGTGAGTTCCGGCAACCGAAAATCGCCTATTTTTTTTCCTAGTCTCCTTTACGATTGGTTTACCCGCAACGCCAATAAAAAAGATGGCTAGCTCCATACTATGGAAGATACGATTTTTTTTAACTTTCACCCCCATATAAGGGTGAGTTCCGGCAAACCAAAATCGCTCACTTTTTTTCCTAGGCTCCTGTACCGTTGGTTTACCCGTAACGCCAATAAAAAAGATGGCTATCTCCATACTATGGAAGATACGTTTTTTTTCAACTTTCAGCCCCCTATAAGGGTGAGTTCCGGCAAACGAAAATCGCTTATTCTTTTCCTAGCCTCCTCGACGGTTGGTTTACGCGCAACGCCAATGAAAAAGATGGCTATCTCCATACTATGGGAGATACGTTTTTTTTCAATTTTCAGCCCCCTATAAGGGTGAGTTCCGGCAAACGAAAATCGCTCATTTTTTTCCTAGGCTCCTGTACGGTTGGTTTACCCGTAACGCCAATAAAAAAGATGGCCATCTTCATACTATGGAAGATACGTTTTTTTGTAAACTTTCACCCCCCTATACGGGTCAGTTCCAGCAAACGAAAATCGTTCATTTTTTTCTAGTCTCCTTTACGGTTGGTTTACCCGCAACGCCAATAAAAAAGTCGGCTATCTCCATACTATGGATGATACGATTTTTTTCTAACTTTCACCCCACTATAAGGGTGAGTTCCGGCAAACGAAAATCGCTCGTTTTTGTTCCTAGGTTCCTTTATGGTTGGTTTACCCGCAACCCCCAAAAAAAAGATCGTAATCTCCATACTATGGAAGATACGATTTTTTAAAATCTTTTACCCCCCTATAAGGGTGAGTTCCGGCAAACGAAAACCGCCTATTCTTTTTCCTAGTCTCCTTCACGGTTGGTTTACCCGCAACGCCTATAAAATAGATGGCTATCTCCATACTATGGAAGATACGATTTTTTTTAACTTTCACCCCCCTATAAGGGTGAGTTCCGGCAAACGAAAATCGCTCTTTTTGTCCTAGTCTCCTTTACGGTTGGTTTACCCGCAAGGCCAATAAAAAAGATGGCCATCTCCATACTATGGAAGATACGATTTTTTAAAAACGTTCACCCCTCTATAAGGGTGAGTTCCGGCAAACGAAAATCGCTTATTTTTTTTTCATAGGTTCCTTTACGGTCGGTTTACCCGTAACGTCAATAAAAAAGATGGCTATCTCCATACTATTGCAGATTAAATTTTTTTTATAAACTTTCCCCCCCTTATAAGGGTGAGTTCCGGCAACCGAAAATCGCCTATTTTTTTTCCTAGTCTCCTTTACGATTGGTTTACCCGCAACGCCAATAAAAAAGATGGCTAGCTCCATACTATGGAAGATACGATTTTTTTTAACTTTCACCCCCATATAAGGGTGAGTTCCGGCAAACCAAAATCGCTCACTTTTTTTCCTAGGCTCCTGTACCGTTGGTTTACCCGTAACGCCAATAAAAAAGATGGCTATCTCCATACTATGGAAGATACGTTTTTTTTCAACTTTCCGCCCCCTATAAGGGTGAGTTCCGGCAAACGAAAATCGTTTATTTTTTTCCTAGCCTCCTCGACGGTTGGTTTACGCGCAACGCCAATGAAAAAGATGGCTATCTCCATACTATGGGAGATACGATTTTTTAAAACTTTCACCCTCCTCTAAGGGTGAGTTCCGGCAAACGAAAATCGCCTATTTTTTTTCCTAGTCTCCTTTACGGTTGGTTAACCTGCAACGCCAATACAAAAGATGGCTATCTCCATACTATGGAAGATACGATTTTTTTAAAATTGTCGGCCCCCTTAAGGGTGAGTTCCGGCAAACGAAAATCGCACATTTTTTCTTCCTCGCTTCCTGTACGGTTGGTTTATCCGTTACGTCAATAAAAAAGATGGCTATCTCCATTCTATGGCAGATACGATTTTTTTCAACTTTCACCCCCCTATAAGGGTGAGTTCTGGCAACCGAAAATCGCTCGTTTTTGTTCCTAGGTTCCTCTACGGTAGGTTTACCCGTAACGCCAATAAAAATATGGCTATCTCCATACTATGGCAGATTCGATGTTTTTACAAACGGTCACCCCCTTATAAGGGTGAGTTCCGGCAAACGAAAATCGGCTATTTTTTTTCCTAGTCTCCTTCACGGTTGGTTTACCCGCAACGCCAATAAAATGATGGCTATCTCCATACTATGGAAGATACGTTTTTTTTTCAACTTTCACCCCTCTATAAGGGTGAGTTCCGGCAAATGAAAATCGCTCATTTTTTCCCTAGGCTCCTGGACGGTTGGTTTTCCCGTAACGCCAATAAAAAAGACCGCTATCTCCATACTATGGAAGATCCGGTTCTATTGCAACTTTCACCCCCCTATAAGGGTGAGTTCCGGCACACGAAAATCGCTCATTATTTTTTCCTAGGTTCCTTTACGGTTGGTTTACCCGTAACGCCATTAAAAAAGATGGCTATCTCCATACTATGGAAGATACGTTTATTTTCTACTTTCACCCCCCTATAAGGGTGAGTTCCAGCGAATGAATATCGCCTTTTTTGTCCTAGTCTCCTTTACGGTTCGTTTACCCGCAACGCCAGAAAAAAAGATGGCTATCTCCATACTATGGAAGATACGATTTTTTGTCACTTTCACCCCCCTATAAGGGTGAGTTCTGGCAAACAAAAATCGCTCATTATTTTTTCCTAGGTTCCTTTACGGTTGGTTTACCCGTAACGCCAATAAAAAAGATGGCTATCTCCATACTATGGCAGATTCGATTTTTTTTCTAAACTTTCAGCCCCTTATTAGGGTGACTTCCGGCAAACGAAAAGCGCTCATTGTTTCCCTAGGCTCCTGTACGGTTGGTTTACCCGTAACGCCAATAAAAAAGGTGGCCATCTCCATACTATGGAAGATACGTTGTTTTTCAACTTTCACCCCCCTATAAGGGTGAGTTCCGGCAAACAAAAATCGGCTTTTTTTTCCTAGTCTCCTTTACGGTTGGTTTACCCGCAACGCCAATAAAAAAGATGGCTATCTCCATACTATGGAAGATACGATTTTTTGTAACTTTCACTTCCCTATAAGGGTGAGTTCAGGCAAACGAAAATCGCTCATTATTTTTTCCTAGGTTCCTTTACGGTTGCTTTACCCGTAACGCCAATAAAAAGATGGCTATCTCCATACTATGGCAGATTCGATTTTTTTTTCTAAACTTTCACTCCCTTATAAAGGTGAGTTCCGGCAAACGAAAATCGCCTATTTTTTTTCCTAGTCTCCTTCACGGTTGGTTATCCCGCAACGCCAATAAAAAAGATGGCGATCTCCATACTATGGAAGATACGATTTTTTTAAACTTTCACCCCCCTATAAGGGAGAGTTCTGGCAAACGAAAATCACTCATTTTTTTCCTAGTCTCCTTTACGGTTGGTTTACTCGTAACGCCAATAAAAAAGATGACTGTCTCCATAGCATGGAAGATACGATTTTTTTAAACCTTTCACCCCCCTATAAGGGTGAGTCCCGGCAAACGAAAATCGCTCATTTTTTTTCCTAGGTTCCTTTACGGTTGGTTTACCCGTCACGCCAATAAAAAGATGGCCATCTCCATACTATGGCAGATACGATTTTTTTAATAAACTTTCACCCCCTTATAAGGGTGTGTTCCGGGAAACGAAAATCGCCTATTTTTTTTATTCTCCTTTATAGTTGGTTTACCCGCAACGCCAATAAAAAAGATGGCTATCTCCATACTATGGAAGATACGTTTTTTTTCAACTTACACCCCTCTATAAGGGTGAGTTCCGGCAAACGAAAATCGCTCATTTTTTTCCTAGGCTCCTGTACGGTTGGTTTACCCTTAACGCCACTAAAAAAGATGGCTATCTCCATACTATGGAAGATACGATTTTTTTAAACCTTTCACCCCCCTATAAGGGTGAGTTCCGGGTGTTATGCCCGGGGATGTTAATGAGAGGGCTGAGATTAATTTTCCTGAACGACTTAAATATATTCAGTCTTCTAATCTATCTCGAAAGATTTTTGTCGGGTTAGCTATTAAAGCGCTAGGCGCACCTATCCAGTGGGTTAAAATAAAGGAATTGGGAGGATAAAATAAAGGTAAAGAGTATCCTCCTGATGGATATGAGTAGTAGAATACATATATGTATTGCTTTAATAAATCTGAGAAATTGACAATGACGATTACAATTTTGATACAATTTGGTTATTATCGCAGTTTTCTTCCGTAAATTAATTCGATTGATGACTCGATACAATTTAATACGATTACATAAAATACGGGCAGATCGGACTTACGTTTGGTGAACTTGTGATTTGATACCGTGCTGACGCTAGACGTTCGGGTCTCCTCGAAGACAGTGCAATCGTATTGCACTCACGTACGCAAATTACACGTTGAATTTTTGGTAGTTTGGAGTTTGGTTGAACGAATAATTGTTTCTACGCACTACTAATGAGTTCTTATCGGCCTGCGAAGCGTAATGAGACGCTGCACCTCAGTGCCTCACTTTACCCTCGGGCAGTGATGCTTGATCGCGAAGAATCGAAGACGCGTACTCGGAACTAACTTGCAAGGGCACGGAAAAAGACTCAGAGGACAGAGTGCCTTGGCCTCTGTCGAGCTCCGCTCAGTCCTAAGATTCGCGAGAGACTGCCTAATTTGGCTGTAACTCGATGGTGGGTTGCTTCTTGATTTTTAAGTAAGTCAGCGATTTTAAATATCGCTGAGCAACAATTTTCGAAATGGGTATAGGACTGAACGATCGAGGCTTCTTCCGTGTCCTCGTTGAGAGTCATTCGCATCGCAAGTTGCAAGACTCAGCATTGTGAAGAAATCGAAGTTGAAATTGCCAGAATGAATGTTGGTTTTGCAATGGAGGTTTCGCATGCTGGAAAGAATGTGTCATTTCGCAACGTAGGGTTCAAACGAGTTCGCGTTGGAGTGAAAAAGGAAATAGTTTGGTATAAAATATATATAATTAAGACAAGAACTTAGAAAATGAGATACGGATATAACACCCCCCTTGTTAGATTGAAGCGCGGGGATGGAGTTCGCGAGATTCAAGTGGCTCGTCCCCGAGTCACAACCAGGGGTGAGTTGGTCTTCTATGTTACTAGCGTAACCGCTGGTTTCGGGCTTGTCGGCGAGTTCGTGGAAGTCGGTTGGTACACCACCATTGGTGGAATGCGCTGCTCCAGATTGTTACCTAGTGGTTGGAGGGGCTCCGTGCGACGAGATTTGAGGGACTTCCGGTAGCATCCCATGAGTATTGTCGGGATGCTGTTACGCAGGACATAGACGCCTAATCTGCTCTCCTGTTTCTTGGACAGCTCCTTGAGATGTTTTTCCGCAGCATCGAGGTGATATTGAGTGCAGTAGGCGGTCGGTAAACGTTGTCAATCGATGATGAGATTGAGTCTGACGGCGGTAAGGTGACATGTACCGAGAAGCCAGTGCAACCAGGGTCTAATTGGAGTATGCCGGTTCCTCGAAGGGTGATGGAGACAGTGGTTCCTTGACGGCATCGGATTTGTACGGTTTCCGGATTTCTTGCAACCTGTAGCCTCTGTCAGCGATACTAGTACTAAGCGCGACCAGGATTACCGTAGCGCTAAGGTACTTCTCCATCTTGCCCTCAGGTGAACCTGAAACAGATACTCGCTCGAGCGCTTTTTAGATGGCCAACTTGAACTTATTGGGATGTTTCATTTCGGGCTTGCCACGACTATTAGTGTACACTATGTTTCCTTTTTCTGTGATGTCAGTAATTTCGTAAGGCCCGTGGTAGTGAGGGCTAAGCTTTCCTTTACGAGGTTCTTGGATTACGTACACATCGTCGCCTACATTGAAGGAAACGGCGTGCGCTTCGCGGTCGTAATTGTGTTTGGAATGCCGTTTTGCTGAATAAAGATTTCTTGCCGCGACATGTCGAATTTCGTCGAGTCGAGTGATAAAGTCGGTCATGTATTCCGTGTATGTGTCGATTTTCTCTACAGACGGGAACGCAGAAATCGGCCGCGAATTCCTCCCGTACATGAGTTCATATGGGGTGAAATTTGTCCCCGTATGCACGGATGTATTATATGCGTGCATGGCGAAAGGTAGGAGTTCGTCCCAGTCGTCAAAACGATCGTGGAAGGCTCTTAGGTATTCCGCTAGAACAGCATGACTGCGTTCAAGCGACCCGTTTGATTGAGGACGGTACGCCGTGGTCGTTATCCTTTTTACCTTGAAGATTTCGGCTAGTTGTTCGAAAAGGTTGCTTGTGAATGCGGTACCACGATCAGTGAGGATGGTCTTCGGAGGGCCGTACAAGGCAATCCACTGTTTTGATAATGCTAAGGCCAATGTTTCTGCCTTGATGTTTGGTACTGGCACAGCTGCGCAGAATTTTGAAAAGTTATCCTGGATGGTGAGGATATGTCGGTTTCCCCTGGGTGTAATATTAAGAGGGCCGACAGTGTCGAGAGCAATTTTTTCAAAGATTTCTGCGGGTGTGTCGGTGATTAGCATTGGTTCTCGCGTTTTTACTCGGACAAGTTTTTGTTTTTGGCAAGTCTTGCATTGTCGGATAAAGGTTTCCGTTTCTTCTTTCATTCCTTTCCACTGATATCGTTCCCGAAGACGTCGGTATGTTTTTACCATGCCCTTGTGTCCTCCAATGAGGCTTTCGTGCGCCTCCCGTATTATTTCATTCCGATGCTGAGGGGGTGGATCGGTTTGGACAAACCCATTGCAAATAGTGATTGTAACAGGCACCCCGTGGAAAGTGCATTCTAACATCTCCTTGAGGGTGTCATAAGGGAGATCCTCGAGGTCGTCTCCACGCTTGGACATTCGTAGAGATCGCAGTCGGTAACGCACTACGGCCGTGCGCAGATTTTGTAGGCATTCGGCAATATCGTGGAACCTGGATTTGTCGAAGTGATGCTGCTTATTGACAATGCTTAGAGTTTTGAATTTTCCTTTTGTTGTTACAACTATGCGTCCCTTGGAAAGACTGCATTTTTGGAGGTTCTGTACGTCGATCTTTCCAAGATCCGAAAGCAATTGACTAATATTATTCAAAGGCATGCCGTCAGCGTTGAGGAAGTGTGCTATATTGTCTTTGTCGTAGGTCAACGCCTCTCGACTCAGTTTAATAACACAATTTCCATCGGTGTCCGAATTGACGGGTTGTTGATCAGTGTCAGATTGCACAATGTCGGAATCGCTTGAGTCAGCATCGACGTATGCAGCCGATGTACCATTTACATGTGCGGTATCTTGTGATACTGTTTCGCACAGTGTCGAAGGAGGTTGCGTTGATTGGGGCAAAGTCAAAACTTGCGGGTCTGTCGTGATTTTCCTTGGTATGCAATCTCGCTGGTTCTTGGATGGTAATATCCCGATCGTTGCCGATGTCCCTGGAAACGGGCTAGATTTAGCCACAGGTTTACAGGATGGGATTGGTGTCGGGATGGTTGATTTCCGATTGATAGGAACAACGTGTGAAGTTTCCAGATGTGGTCTCGAGATCTCAGACTCTGATCTATCGGACTCTCGTTCCTTGAGGGCGTTGCTGAGGTCATGGATGCATTGATACCCTTTTTCTATTAAGGAACCCAGGTCTTCTGGAGATGATGGGTAATCCTCGACTATTGGTTCTTCGTCAGGTACCTCGCGTAACTGCATGGAATTATCAAAGCGTAAGATTGATTTTTGAAGCTCTTCGAGGAATCCTAAGGATGGTTTGCCATGTTTCGTCACGATGGCCTCCGGTGTCGGTTTCTCTGGAGTTAGAGTTCTGTCCGTGATGCTTTCGGCCTCACTTTCGCTGGAAGGTGGGGGAGCGACCTCGATAATGATGTTGGTTGCCTCTGGTATCAGGGGCTCTATGGTCGGCTCGGCCTCGGGCAAGAAAACATCGTCGCAAAAATTCTCAGCGTTCAAGGGGTCGACGGGCTTCTCTTGATTATTGATGATTCCTTCTTCGCTGGGTAGCATGCTGCGATGAGCAGTGCGAATCGGTGGTACGAGGTCTGTCGAAGATTCGTCACTCATGAGGTCAGAATCTGGCTCTTTGTAAGTCACGCGCTTTGCGAGCGGTCGAATTTCTTCTCGACGTTTCACTCTAGCGCCGATTGAGCCGATTTCTCGTTTGGATTCTGCTCCGGCTAAGGGTTTGGTTAGACCCTTGCTTGCAGGCAGACGATCACGGGAACGCTGCAGGATAGAGGTTGCCGGTGGGGGACCACTTTTCGTGCGCGATTTTACGCCTGATACGCCTGGTTTTTGTATCGGAAAAGCGGTGACGGTGGCGACAGGGTTACGCGACAGCGCGTCGGCATTCTGATTGAGTTTTCCTGGCTTATATTTTGCGATGAAGTGATATTCCCCAACCTTTACCCTCCAACGTGCACGTCGGTTGGATTGGTCGGTCATATTGTGTAACCAGGCAACAACTTGGTTGTCGGTAACAAGTGTGAAGGGGCGTCCGTATAGATAGGGCCGGAAGTATCCTATCGCCCAGGTGGCTGCTAAACACTCCTTATCGTTGCTGTGATAATTCTTTTCAGCTTCGTTCAGGGTTCGTGATGCGTATGCGATAGGTCGTTCTTTATCATCAATTATTTGGCTCAGTACTGCACCAAGGCCTGCATCGGAAGCATCCGTGGCGAGAATGAACGGTTGGTTAAAGTCCGGGTATTGTAAGACGGGCTTTCTACAGAGAGCATCACGAATTTCGTCGAAACTCTTCTGTTCTTTCTCGGTCCATACGAATTTTCTTTCTTTCCGCAACAAGTCGCTTAGTGGTCTGGCCTTGATAGCGAAGTCCTTGATGAAGCGCCGATAATAATTGGCAAATCCATGAAATTGTCGTACCTCTTTGGTATTCGTAGGAGCAGGATAATTTTTCACCGCTTCTACCTTCAAAGGGTCAGGTCGAACTCCATCTCGGGAAATAATATGCCCCAAGTAGGCCACGTCCGTTCGAAGGAACTGACATTTCTCCGTTTGTAGGGTTAGATTAACCTGCCGAAGACGCGTGAAAAGATTCCGCACTCTTCGGCCGTGCTCTTCCAAAGATGGGGAATAGATGATGATGTCATCGAGATAGACGAACAGCTCGATGCCGTTGAGTCCCGTAAGTGCCACGTTCATATGCCGTTGGAAAACAGGAGGACCGTTACGCAATCCGAAAGGGAGCACGGCAAACTCGTAGTGTCCTTCGGGAGTAGAGAATGCCGTTTTAGGCCGATCCTTCGGGTCTATTTCAATTTGATGGAACCCACTGGCCAGATCGAAAATGCTGAAATATTTGGCGCCACCCAGTTGGTCCAAAATATCAGTGATATTTGGTAGGGGATAAGCATCCGGTAAGGTTTTTTCATTCAATGCGCGATAATCGATGACAACGCGCCATTTTCGATTCCCGTTGGCATCCGGTTTTTTGGGAACAATCCACAACGGAGAATTGTATGGAGAGGCGCTGGGCTGAATTTTTCCTTCATTCAGGAGCTTCTCCATTTGTTTCTTAATTTCTTCTTTGTGAATTACCGGGTAACGATATTGACGAGTATTCACTGGCAACTCGTCCGTGGTCGGTATCGTACATTTCATTAGCCTTGATCGGCCCAATTTATCGCCTGGTAAGTGGAAACGGTCAGGGAACGCGGCTACAAGTGAACGTACGTGTTCCGCTTCTTCATCGTTGAGATAGTCCACTTTGAGCAAATCCAGGATTCCAGTAACGCGATCTTTGCCAAGGATAGAATTTTCATCGGGTGAGTCCGAATCAGAAATTTCTTCGGGAGGTCCTCGATATTCAAATGGAATTAAGTATTGGGGTGGAATAGTGACCTCCACGTTTTGCTCGGTCGTGTTGATTGCCATTACGTAACAACTACCATTGAGGTTGGTCACGGCGGCTTCGCCCATGAAAACACCTTCATCAGCTGTTAGACGCGGAAGATATCCCTCTTGCAATGTTGTGTTCTTGAGTTTTATTTGTATCGGCTGTCGGGTGCGAGCGCGGATAGTAACGCGAGTAGCAAATTCGCTGAGATTCTCTGAGTCAGCAGAGTCGGGTAACATCAGGGTCACGCGCTGTTCGGTGTTTACCGAAAAACTGCATACATTGGTATTTTTGTATTCGGACACAAACCTAATTGGTTTTGTAGGGCGACTAGCAGTTATTAAGGCACGATGATGGTATGATATTTCAGCGAGTTCCTGCTCCAGATATTCCTCGCCTAATATGCCCACGCCTGGCGAGGGGAGGGTTGCTTTGAAAACGTAAAATTTGACTGGTTGATCGAATACGTTTACTATCGCTGTACCGATTGCCGTTAGCATTTCGTTATCGCAAATTCCGAGTACTCCGACTTGATCATCCTCACTGATCATAACGGTTCCGTGGAGGGCGTTAACTCCAATCATATTGATAACCGCACCGCTATCTGCCAAAAATCTCGCCTTATTATTCTTTAATTCGGGCGCCGGGACTTCCACGACAGCTTTTGGTTGTTTGGCGCTGTTTTGTAAGTTAACAGTTACGATTGGAAGTTCACAGCGGGAGTTTGGCGCGATTTTTGTTGAGCAGCCGTCGACGCGTCGTTCGGACGACTGGGAATCTCGTTTAAAGTCGGTTCTCGTTTCAAATCAACGGTCCTTGTCGGGGGAGTGTTGTTTCTACGGCTAGAGGAATTTCGGGGAGATTCCGGCGTACGTCTGTCATTCGATGGACTTCTATTGTGCACGCGTTCGCGACTGTAAGTATCTCGGTTCCGCGAGCGGTACTCTCGTTTCAATATCCCTCTAGGAGGACTGTTACTTCTGTCTCGTGACGTGGGGTCATAATTGTGACGTGCGCGGGATCGGCAGGGACAGTTTCTGCAATCCTTGCACATCAATTCTTCAATATAGGTCGCGTACGCACGTCGATACGGTGAGAAATCTCGACTCTCGCGGGACAGCGATCTACCATTCTCGTCAGAGGAACTGTCCCGACGGTAGTAACTGCGCCGCGGTTCTATGTGATCTCTACGTGAACTTATTCGTTTTCGGGATCGTCGGTTCCTCTTTTCGTCTTTGCACGCGAGTTCGTGCGCGGATTGGAGGGTCGCGGGGTCACGGCTGTGCACATACGCTCTTATATTGTCAGGCAAGCCGTCAATGTAAACATCGAGAGCGCGAGCCTCGAGTCTACTTTTTGCCGATCTTGCAACATCGTTGCCATCGGTTTCTTCGACTTCGCTCACGGCTTTCCGAACATAGCGTTGAAGGCGTGAGCAGAAATCTGACACGTCTTCATCGCTTCTCATTCGTGCATCAAGAAGACGACTGCGATAATACTCGTAATCCTGATCAGGTGAAAACTTTTCTTTAAGGCTTTTCAAAATTTGATTGGCGGAAGTGAAAGCTTTTCCTTCAACATGTGTGCGGGCTCTACCTCGGAGTTTGGCCAAAATTCCATTTAGAAGTCTGGCTTCCGCTCCTTCAGGTAAGCCCTGTTGAAGTGCTTTTATTTCAGTTTCGTAATCCGAAAATTTCCAATTTCGACCGTCATATTTCGGAATTTTGTCTATAGCATCTTTAACTGTGAGGTAATCTAAGTAGGCAGAATTGTCGAGTATAGTCTGATTTTGCGTGGTAGTATCATTGTTAATTTCAGGCATGGTTAATGTTCAGGAATTTTTAGTTGGTCTAATTTTGATTTGACTCTTTTTTTTTATTTTTTTTTTTTAAATGAGCATAGAATATTAACCGTAGATAGTGATAGCTATCCCACCGCTGCCACCAATTTGTTATGCCCGGGGATGTTAATGAGAGGGCTGAGATTAATTTTCCTGAACGACTTAAAAATATTCAGTCTTCTAATCTATCTCGAAAGATTTTTGTCGGGTTAGCTATTAAAGCGCTAGGCGCACCTATCCAGTGGGTTAAAATAAAGGAATTGGGAGGATAAAATAAAGGTAAAGAGTATCCTCCTGATGGATATGAGTAGTAGAATACATATATGTATTGCTATAATAAATCTGAGAAATTGACAATGACGATTACAATTTTGATACAATTTGGTTATTATCGCAGTTTTCTTCCGTAAATTAATTCGATTGATGACTCGATACAATTTAATACGATTACATAAAATACGGGCAGATCGGACTTACGTTTGGTGAACTTGTGATTTGATACCGTGCTGACGCTAGACGTTCGGGTCTCCTCGAAGACAGTGCAATCGTATTGCACTCACGTACGCAAATTACACGTTGAATTTTTGGTAGTTTGGAGTTTGGTTGAACGAATAATTGTTTCTACGCACTACTAATGAGTTCTTATCGGCCTGCGAAGCGTAATGAGACGCTGCACCTCAGTGCCTCACTTTACCCTCGGGCAGTGATGCTTGATCGCGAAGAATCGAAGACGCGTACTCGGAACTAACTTGCAAGGGCACGGAAAAAGACTCAGAGGACAGAGTGCCTTGGCCTCTGTCGAGCTCCGCTCAGTCCTAAGATTCGCGAGAGACTGCCTAATTTGGCTGTAACTCGATGGTGGGTTGCTTCTTGATTTTTAAGTAAGTCAGCGATTTTAATTATCGCTGAGCAACAATTTTCGAAATGGGTATAGGACTGAACGATCGAGGCTTCTTCCGTGTCCTCGTTGAGAGTCATTCGCATCGCAAGTTGCAAGACTCAGCATTGTGAAGAAATCGAAGTTGAAATTGCCAGAATGAATGTTGGTTTTGCAATGGAGGTTTCGCATGCTGGAAAGAATGTGTCATTTCGCAACGTAGGGTTCAAACGAGTTCGCGTTGGAGTGAAAAAGGAAATAGTTTGGTATAAAATATATATAATTAAGACAAGAACTTAGAAAATGAGATACGGATATAACACGGGAAACGAAAATCGCTGATTTTTTTTCCTAGGTTCCGTTACGGTTGGTGTACCCGTAACGCCAATAAAAAAGATGGCTATATCCATACTATGGCAGATACGATTTGTTTAATAAACTTTCACCCCCTTATAAGGGTGTGTTCAGCGAAACGAAAATCGCCTATTTTTTTCCTATTCTCCTTTACAGTTGGTTTACACGCAACGCCAATAAAAATATGGCTATCTCCATACTATGGAAGATACGTTTTTCTTCAACTTTCACCCCTCTATACGGGTGAGTTCCGGCAAACGAAAATCGCTCATTTTCTTCCTAGGCTCCTGTACGGTTGGTTTTCCCGTAACGCCAATAAAAAAGATCTTTATCTCCATACTATGGAAGATAGGTTTTTTTTCAACTTTCAACCCCCTATAAGGTTGAGATCCGGCAAACGAAAATCGCTTATTTTTTTCCTAGGTTCCTTTACGGTCGGTTTACCCGTAACGCCAATAAAAAAGATGGCTATCTCCATACTATGGCAGATTTGATTTTTTTTTAAACTTTCACCGCTTTATAAGGGTGAGTTCCGGCTAACGAAAATCGCCTATTTTTTTTCCGAGTCTCCTTCACGGTTGGTTATCCCGCAACGCCAATAAAAAAGATGGCGATCTCCATACTATGGAAGATACGATTTTTTTAACTTTCACCCCCCTATAAGGGTGAGTTGCGGCAAACGAAAATCGCTCATTTTTTTCCTAGTCTCCTTTACGGTTGGTTTACCCGCAACGCCAATAAAAAAGATGGCTATCTCCATACTATGGAAGATACGATTTTTTAAACCTTTCACCCCCCTATAAGGGTGAGTTCCGGGAAACGAAAATCGCTCATTTTTTTTCCTATGTTCCTTTACGGTTGGTTTTCCCGTAAGGCCAATAAAAAAGATCGCTATCTCCATACTATGGAAGATACGTTTTTTTTCAACTTTCACCCCCCTATAAGGGTGAGTTCCGGCAAACGAAAATCGCTTATTTTTTTTCCTAGGTTCCTTTACGGTCGGTTTACCCGTAACGCCAATAAAAAAGATGGCTATCTCCATACTATGGCAGATTCGATTTTTTTTCTAAACTTTCACCCCTTTATAAGGGTGAGTTCCGGCAAACGAAAATCGCCTACTTTTTTTCCTAGTCTCCTTCACGGTTGGTTATCCTGCAACGCCAATAAAAAAGATGGCGATCTCCATACTATGGAAGATACGTTTTTTTTCAACTTTCAGCCCTCTATAAGGGTGAGTTCCGGCAAACGAAAATCGCTCATTTTCTTCCTAGGCTCCTGTACGGTTGGTTTACCCGTAACGCCAATAAAAACGATGGCTATCTCCATACTATGGGAGATACGATTTTTTAAAACTTTCACCCTCCTATAAGGGTGAGTTCCGGCAAACGAAAATCGCCTATTTTTTTTCCTAGTCTCCTTTACGGTTGGTTGACCTGCAACGCCAATACAAAAGATGGCTATCTCCATACTATGGAAGATACGATTTTTTAAAAATTGTCGGCCCCCTTAAGGGTGAGTTCCGGGAAACGAAAATCCCACATTTTTTCTTCCTAGCTTCCTGTACGGTTGGTTTATCCGTTACGTCAATAAAAAAGATGGCTATCTCCATTCTATGGCAGATACGATTTTTTTCAACTTTCACCCCCCTATAAGGGTGAGTTCTGGCAACCGAAAATCGCTCGTTTTTGTTCCTAAGTTCCTCTACGGTTGGTTTAGCCGTAACGCCAATAAAAATATGGCTATCTCCATACTATGGCAGATTCGATGTTTTTACAAACGTTCACCCCCTTATAAGGGTGAGTTCCGGCAAACGAAAATCGGATATTTTTTTTCCTTGTCTCCTTTACGGTTGGTTTACCCGCAACGCCAATAAAATGATGGCTATCTCCATACTATGGAAGATAGGTTTTCTTTCAACTTTCACCCCTCTATCAGGGTGAGTTCCGGCAAATGAAAATCGCTCATTTTTTCCCTAGGCTCCTGTACTGTTGGGTTTCCCGTAACGCCAATAAAAAAGACCGCTATCTCCATACTATGGAAGATCCGGTTCTTTTTCAACTTTCACCCCCCTATAAGGGTGAGTTCCGGCACACGAAAATCGCTCATTATTTTTTCCTAGGTTCCTTTACGGTTGGTTTACCCGTAACGCCAATAAAAAAGATGGCTATCTCCATACTATGGAAGATACGTTTTTTTCCTACTTTCACCCCCCTATAAGGGTGAGTTCCGGCGAACGAAAATCGCCTTTTTTGTCCTAGTCTCCTTTACGGTTCGTTTACCCGCAACGCCAGAAAAAAAGATGGCTATCTCCATACTATGGAAGATACGATTTTTTGTCACTTTCACCCCCCTATAAGGGTGAGTTCCGGCAAACAAAAATCGCTCATTATTTTTTCCTAGGTTCCTTTACGGTTGGTTTACCCGTAACGCCAATAAAAAAGATGGCTATCTCCATACTATAGCAGATTCGATTTTTTTTCAAAACTTTCAGCCCCTTATAGGGGTGAGTTCCGGCAAACGAAAAGCGCTCATTTTTTCCTAGGCTCCTGTACGGTTGGTTTACCCGTAACGCCAATAAAAAAGATGGCCATCTCCATACTATGGAAGATACGTTGTTTTTCAACTTTCACCCCCCTATAAGGGTGAGTTCCGGCAAACAAAAATCGGCTTTTTTTCCCTAGTCTCCTTTACGGTTGGTTTACCCGCAACGCCAAAAAAAAAGATGGCCATCTCCATACTATGGAAGATACGATTTTTTGTAACTTTCACTTCCCTATAAGGGTGAGTTCAGGCAAACGAAAATCGCTTATTATTTTTTCCTAGGTTCCTTTACGGTTGCTTTACCCGTAACGTCAATAAAAAGATGGCTATCTCCATAATATGGCAGATTCGATTTTTTTTTCTAAACTTTCACCCCCTTATAACGGTGAGTTCCGGCAAACGGAAATCGCCCATTTTTTTCCCTAGTCTCCTTCACGGTTGGTTATCCCGCAACGCCAATAAAAAAGATGGCGATCTCCATACTATGGAAGATACGATTTTTTTTAACTTTCACCCCCCTATAAGGATGAGTTCTGGCAAACGAAACTCGCTCATGTTTTTCCTAGTCTCCTTTACGATTGGTTCACCCGCAACGCCAATAAAAAACATGACTGTCTCCATAGTATGGAAGATACGATTTTTTTAAACCTTCCACCCCCCTATAAGGGTGAGTCCCGGCAAACGAAAATCGCTCATTTTTTTTTCTAGCTTCCTTTACGGTTGGTTTACCCGTCACGCCAATAAAAAGATGGCTATCTCCAGACTATGGCAGATACGATTTTTTTAATAAACTTTCACCCCCTTATAAGGGTGTGTTCCGGGAAACGAAAATCGCATATTTTTTTTATTCTCCTTTTTAGTTGGTTTACCCGCAACGCCAATAAAAAAGATGGCTATCTCCATACTATGGAAGATACGATTTTTTTTAACTTTCACCCCCCAATAAGGGTGAGTTCCGGCAAACGAAATTCGCTCATTTTTTTCCTAGCCTCCTGTACGGTTGGTTTACCCGTAACGCCAATAAAAAAGATGGCCATCTTCATACTATGGAAGATACGTTTTTTTGTAAACTTTCACCCCCCTATAAGGGTCAGTTCCGGCAAACGAAAATCGTTCATTTTTTTCTAGTCTCCTTTACGGTTGGGTTACCCGCAACGCCAATAAAAAAGTCGGCTATCTCCATACTATGGATGATACGATTTTTTTTTACTTTCACCCCCCTATAAGGGTGAGTTCCGGCAAACGAAAATCGCTCATTTTTGTTCCTAGGTTCCTTTATGGTTGGTTTACCCGCAACGCCCATAAAAAAGATCGTAATCTCCATACTATGGAAGATACGATTTTTTTTAAGTTTCACCCCCCTATAAGGGTGAGTTCCGGCAAACGAAAATCGCTCTTTTTGTCCTAGTCTCCTTTACGGTTGGTTTACCCGCAACGCCAACAAAAAAGATGGCCATCTCCATACTATGGAAGATACGATTTTTTTTAAACTTTCACCCCCCTATAAGGGTGAGTTCCGGCAAACGAAAATCGCTTATTTTTTTTCATAGGTTCCTTTACGGTCGGTTTACCCGTAACGTCAATAAAAAAGATGGCTATCTCCATACTATGGCAGATACGATTTTTCAAATAAACTTTCACCCCCTTATAAGGGTGTGTTCCGGGAAACGAAAATCGCATATTTTTTTTATTCCCCTTTTTAGTTGGTTTACCCGCAACGCCAATAAAAAAGATGGCTATCTCCATACTATGGAAGATACGTTTTTTTTTCAACTTTCACCCCTCTATAAGGGTGAGTTCAGGCAAACGAAAATCGCTCATTTTTTTCCTAGGCTCCTGTACGGTTGGTTTTCCCGTAACGCCAATTGAAAAGATTGCTATCTCCATACTATGGAAGATCCGTTTCATTTTCAACTTTCACCCCCCTATAAGGCTGAATTCCGGCACACGAAAATCGCCTTTTTTTCCTAGTCTCCTTTACGGATGGTTTACCCGCAACGCCAATAAAAAAGATGGCTATCTCCATACTATGGAAGATACGATTTTTTTTAACTTTCACCCCCCTATAAGGGTGAGTTCCGGCAAACGAAAATCGCTCATTATTTTTTTTTAGGTTCCAATACGGTTGGTTTTCCCGCAACGCTAATAGAAAAGATGGCTATCTCCATACTATGGACGATACGATTTTTTTTAACTTTCACCCCCCAATAAGGGTGAGTTCCGGCAAACGAAAATCGCTCATTTTTTTCCTAGCCTCCTGTACGGTTGGTTTACCCGTAACGCCAATAAAAAAGATGGCCATCTTCATACTATGGAAGATACGTTTTTTTGTAAACTTTCACCCCCCTATAAGGGTGAGTTCCGGCACCCGAAAATCGCTTATTATCTTTTCCTAGGTTCCTTTACGGTTGGTTTACCCCTAACGCCAATAAAAAAGATGGCTATCTCCATACTATGGATGATACGATTTTTCTTTTACTTTCACCCCCCTATAAGGGTGAGTTCCGGCAAACGAAAATCGCTCATTTTTGTTCCTAGGTCCCTTTATGGTTGGTTGACCCGCAACGCCCATAAAAAATATCGTAATCTCCATACTATGGAAGATCCGATTTTTTAAAATATTTTACCCCCCTATAAGGGTGAGTTCCGGCAAACGAAAACCGCCTATTCTTTTTCCTAGTCTCCTTCACGGTTGGTTTACCCGCAACGCCAATAAAAAAGATGGCTATCTCCATACTATGGAAGATACGATTTTTTTAAAGTTTCACCCCCCTATAAGGGTGAGTTCCGGCAAACGAAAATCGCTCTTTTTGTCCTAGTCTCCTTTACGGATGGTTTACCCGCAACGCCAATAAAAAAGATGGCCATCTCCATACTATGGAAGATACGATTTTTTAAAAACGTTCACCCCCCTATACGGGTGCGTTCCGGCAAACGAAAATCGCTTATTTTTTTTTCATAGGTTCCTTTACGGTCGGTTTACCCGTAACGTCAATAAAATAGATGCCTATCTCCATACTATGGCAGATTCAATTTTTTAAATAAACTTTCGCCCACTTATAAGGGTGAGTTCCGGCAACCGAAAATCGCCTATTTTTTTTCCTAGTCTCCTTTACGATTGGTTTACCCGCAACGCCAATAAAAACGATGGCTTTCTCCATACTATGGAAGATACGATTTTTTTAAACTTTCACCCCCATATAAGGGTGAGTTCCGGCAAACCAAAATCGCTCACTTTTTTTCCTAGGCTCCTGTACCGTTGGTTTACCCGTAACGCCAATAAAAAAGACGGCTATCTCCATACTATGAAAGATACGTTTTTTTTCAACTTTCACCCCCCTATAAGGGTGAGTTCCGGCAAACGAAATCGCTTATTTTTTTCCTAGCCTCCTTTACGGTTGGTTTACGCGCAACGCCAATGAAAAAGATGGCTATCTCCATACTATGGAAGATACGATTTTTTAAAACTTTCACCCTCCTATAAGGGTGAGTTCCGGCAAACGAAAATCGCCTATTTTTTTTCCTAGTCTCCTTTACGGTTGGTTGACCTGCAACGCCAATACAAAAGATGGCTATCTCCATACTATGGAAGATACGATTTTTTTTAAATTGTCAGCCCCCTTAAGGGTGAGTTCCGGCAAATGAAAATCGCACATTTTTTCTTCCTAGCTTCCTGTACGGTTGGTTTACCCGTTACGTCAATAAAAAAGATGGCTATCTTCATTCTATGGCAGATACGATTTTTTTCAACTTTCACCCCCCTATAAGGGTGAGTTCTGGCAACCGAAAATCGCTCGTTTTTGTTCCTAGGTTCCTCTACGGTTGGTTTACCCGTAACGCCATTAAAAATATGGCTATCTCCATACTATGGCAGATTCGATGTTTTTACAAACGTTCACCCCCATATAAGGGTGAGTTCCGGCAAACGAAAATCGGCTATTTTTTTTCCTAGTCTCCTTCACGGTTGGTTATCCCGCAACGCCAATAAAAAAGATGGCGATCTCCATACTATGGAAGATCCGGTTCTTTTTCAACTTTCACCCCCCTATAAGGGTGAGTTCCGGCACATGAAAATCGCTTATTATCTTTTCCTAGGTTCCTTTACGGTTGGTTTACCTCTAACGCCTATAAAAAAGATGGCTATCTCCATACTATGGAAGATACGTTTTTTTTCTACTTTCACCCCCCCTATAAGGGTTCCGGCGAACGAAAATCGCCTTTTTTGTCCTAGTCTCCTTTACGGTTCGTTTACCCGCAACGCCAGAAAAAAAGATGGCTATCTCCAGACTATGGAAGATACGATTTTTTGTCACTTTCACCCCCCTATAAGGGTGAGTTCCGGCAAACAAAAATCTGCTTTTTTTTCCTATTCTCCTTTACGGTTGGTTTACCCGCAACGCCAATAAAAAAGATGGCTATCTCCATACTATGGAAGATACGATTTTTTGTACCTTTCACTTCCCTATAAGGGTGAGTTCAGGCAAACGAAAATCGCTCATTATTTTTTCCTAGGTTCCTTTACGGTTGCTTTACCCGTAACGCCAATAAAAAGATGGCTATCTCCATACTATGGCAAATTCGATTTCTTTTCTAAACTTTCACCACCTTATAAGGGTGAGTTCCGGCAAACGAAAATCGCCTATTTTTTTTCCTAGTCTCCTTCACGGTTGGTTATCCCGCAACGCCAATAAAAAAGATGGCGATCTCCATACTATGGAAGATACGATTTTTTTTAACTTTCACCCCCCTATAAGGGTGAGTTCTGGCAAACGAAAATCGCTCATTTTTTTCCTTGTCTCCTTTGCGGTTGGTTTACCCGCAACGCCAATAAAAACGATGACTGTCTCCATAGTATGGAAGATACGATTTTTTTAAACCTTTCACCCCCCTATAAGGGTGAGTCCCGGCAAACGAAAATCGCTCATTTTTTTTCCTAGGTTCCTTTACGGTTGGTTTACGCGTCACGCCAATAAAAAGATGGCTATCTCCATACTATGGCAGATACGATTTTTTTAATAAACTTTCACCCCCTTATAAGGGTGTTTCGGGAAACGAAAATCGCCGATTTTTTTTATTCTCCTTTATAGTTGGTTTACCCGCAACGCCAATAAAAACGATGGCTATCTCCATACTATGGAAGATACGTTTTTTTTTCAACTTTCACCCCTCTATAAGGGTTCCGGCAAACGAAAATCGCTCATTTTTCTTCTAGGCTCCTGTACGGTTGGTTTTCCCGTAACGCCAATTGAAAAGATCGCTATCTCCATAATATGGAAGATCCGTTTCATTTTCAACTTAAACCCCCCTATAAGGCTGACTTCCGGCCCGCGAAAATCGCATTTTTTTCATAGTCTCCTTTACGGATGGTTTACCCGCACCGCCAATAAAAAAGATGGCTATCTCCATACTATGGAAGATACGGTTTTTTTTAACTTTCACCCCCCTATATGGGTGAGTTCCGGCAAACGAAAATCGCTCATTATTTTTTTTTAGGTTCCTATACGGTTGGTTTTCCCGCAACGCCAATAGAAAAGATGGCTATCTCCATACTATGGACGATACGATTTTTTTTAACTTTCACCCCCCAATAAGGGTGAGTTCCGGCAAACGAAAATCGCTCATTTTTTTCCTAGCCTCCTGTACGGTTGGTTTACCCGTAACGCCAATAAAAAAGATGGCCATCTTCATACTATGGAAGATACGTTTTTTTGTAAACTTTCACCCCCCTATAAGGGTCAGTTCCGGCAAACGAAAATCGTTCATTTTTTTCTAGTCTCCTGTACGGTTGGTTTACCCGTAACGCCAATAAAAAAGATGGCCATCTCCATACTACGGAAGATACGTTGTTTTTCAACTTTCACGCCCCTATAAGGGTGAGTTCCGGCAAACAAAAATCGCCTTTTTTTTCCTAGTCTCCTTTACGTTCTGTTTACCCGCAACGCCAATAAAAACGATGGCTATCTCCATACTATGGAAGATACGTTTTTTTTTAACTTTCACCCCCCAATAAGGGTGAGTTCCGGCAAACGAAAATCGCTCATTTTTTTCCTAGCCTCCTGTACGCTTGGTTTACCCGTAACGCCAATAAAAAAGATGGCCATCTTCATACTATGGAAGATACGTTTTTTTGTCAACTTTCACCCCCCTATAAGGGTCAGTTCCGGCAAACGAAAATCGTTCATTTTTTTCTAGTCTCCTTTACGGTTGGTTTACCCGCAACGCCAATAAAAAAGTCGGCTATCTCCATACTATGGATGATACGACTTTTTTTGTACTTTCACCCCCCTATAAGGGTGAGTTCCGGCAAACGAAAATCGCTCATTATTGTTCCTAGGTTCCTTTATGGTTGGTTTACCCGCAACGCCCATAAAAAAGATCGTAATCTCCATACTATGGAAGATACGATTTTTTAAATTCTTTTACCCCCCTATAAGGGTGAGTTCCGTCAAACGAAAACCGCCTATTCGTTTTCCTAGTCTCCTTCATGGTTGGTTTACCCGCAACGCCAATAAAAAAGATGGCTATCACCATACTATGAAAGATACGATTTTTTTAAACTTTCACCCCCCTATAAGGGTGAGTTCCGGCAAACGAAAATCGCTCTTTTAGTCCTAGTCTCCTTTACGGTTGGTTTACCCGCAACGCCAATAAAAAAGATGGCTATCTCCATACTATGAAAGATACGATTTTTTTTTACCTTTCACCCCCCTATAAGGGTGAGTTCCGGCAAACGAAAATCGCTCTTTTTGTCCTAGTATCCTTTACGGTTGGTTTACCCGCAACGCCAATAAAAAAGATGGCCATCTCCATACTATGGAAGATACGATTTTTTAAAAACTTTCACCCCCCCTATAAGGGTGAGTTCCGGCAAACGAAAATCGCTTATTTTTTTTTCATAGGTTCCTTTACGGTCGGTTTACCCGTAACGTCAATAAAAAAGATGGCTATCTCCATACTATGGCAGATTCAATTTTTTTTAATAAACTTTCGCCCCCTTATAAGGGTGAGTTCCGGCAACCGAAAATCGCCTACTTTTTTTTCCTAGTCTCCTTTACGATTGGTTTACCCGCAACGCCAATCAAAAAGATGGCTATCTCCATACTATGGAAGATACGATTTTTTTTAACTTTCACCACCATATAAGGGTGAGTTCCGGCAAACGTAAATCGCTTATTTTTTTCCTAGCCTCCTTTACGGTTGGTTTACGCGCAACGCCAATGAAAAAGATGGCTATCTCCATACTATGGAAGATACGATTTTTTAAAACTTTCACCCTCCTATACGGGTGAGTTCCGGCAAACGAAAATCGCCTATTTTTTTCCTAGTCTCCTTTACGGTTGGTTGACCTGCAACGCCAATACAAAAGATGGCTATCTTCATACTATGGAAGATACGATTTTTTAAAAATTGTCAGCCCCCTTAAGGGTGAGTTCCGGCAAACGAAAATCGCACATTTTTTCTTCCTAGCTTCCTGTACGGTTGGTTTACCCGTTACGTCAATAAAAAAGATGGCTATCTCCATTCTATGGCAGATACGATTTTTTTCAACTTTCACCCCCCTATAAGGGTGAGTTCTGGCACCCGAAAATCGCTCGTTTTTGTTCCTAGGTTCCTCTACGGTTGGTTTACCCGTAACGCCAATAAAAATATGGCTATCTCCATACTATGGCAGATTCGATGTTTTTACAAACGTTCACCCCCTTATAAGGGTGAGTTCCGGCAAACGAAAATCGGCTATTTTTTTTCCTAGTCTCCTTTACGGTTGGTTTACCCGCAACGCCAATAAAATGATGGCTATCTCCATACTATGGAAGATACGTTTTTTTTCAACTTTCACCCCTCTATAAGGGTGAGTTCCGGCAAATGAAAATCGCTCATTTTTTCCCTAGGCTCCTGGACGGTTGGTTTTCCCGTAACGCCAATAAAAAAGACCGCTATCTCCATACTATGGAAGATCCGGTTCTTTTTCAACTTTCACCCCCCTATAAGGGTGAGTTCTTGGACACGAAAATCGCTCATTATTTTTTCCTAGGTTCCTTTACGGTTGGTTTACCCGTAACGCCAATCAAAAAGATGGCTATCTCCATACTATGGAAGATACGTTTTTTTTCTACTTTCACCCCCCTATAAGGGTGAGTTCCGGCGAATGAAAATCGCCTTTTTTGTCCTAGTCTCCTTTACGGTTCGTTTACCCGCAACGCCAGAAAAAAAGATGGCTATCTCCATACTATGGAAGATACGATTTTTTGTCACTTTCACCCCCCTATCAGGGTGAGTTCCGGCAAACAAAAGTCGCTCATTATTTTTTCCTAGGTTCCTTTACGGTTGGTTTACCCGTAACGCCAATAAAAAAAAATGGCTATCTCCATACTATGGCAGATGCGATTTTTTTTCTAAACTTTCAGCCCCTTATTAGTGTGACTTCCGGCAAACGAAAAGCGCTCATTTTTTTCCTAGGCTCCTGTACGGTTGGTTTACCCGTAACGCCAATACAAAAGATGGCCATCTCCATACTATGGAAGATACGTTGTTTTTCAACTTTCACCGCCCTATAAGGGTGAGTTCCGGCAAACAAAAATCGGCTTTTTTTTCCTAGTCTCCTTTACGGTTGGTTTACCCGCAACGCCAATAAAAAAGATGGCTATCTCCATACTATGGAAGATATGATTTTTTGTAACTTTCACTTCCCTATAAGGGTGAGTTCAGGCAAACGAAAATCGCTCATTCTTTTTTCCTAGGTTCCTTTACGGTTGCTTTACCCGTAACGCCAATAAAAAGATGGCTATCTCCATACTATGGCAGATTCGATTTTTTTTTTCTAAACTTTCACTCCCTTATAAGGGTGAGTTCCGGCAAACGAAAATCGCCTATTTTTTTTTCCTAGTCTCCTTCACGGTTGGTTATCCCGCAACGCCAATAAAAAAGATGGCGATCTCCATACTATGGAAGATACGATTTTTTTTAACTTTCACCCCCCTATAAGGGTGAGTTCTGGCAAACGAAAATCACTCATTTTTTTCCTCGTCTCCTTTACGGTTGGTTTACCCGCAACGCCAATAAAAAAGATGACTGTCTCCATAGTATGGGAGATACGATTTTTTTAAACCTTTCACCCCCCTATAAGGGTGAGTCGCGGCAAACGAAAATCGCTCATTTTTTTTCCTAGGTTCCTTTACGGTTGGTTTACCCGTCACGCCAATAAAAAGATGGCTATCTCCATACTATGGCAGATACGATTTTTTTAATAAACTTTCACCCCCTTATAAGGGTGTGTTCCGGGAAACGAAAATCGCCTATTTTTTTAATTCTCCTTTATAGTTGGTTTACCCGCAACGCCAATAAAAAAGATGGCTATCTCCATACTATGGAAGATACGTTTTTTTTCAACTTTCACCCCTCTATAAGGGTGAGTTCCGGCAAACGAAAATCGCTCATTTTTTTCCTAGGCTCCTGTACGGTTGGTTTTCCCGTAACGCCAATTGAAAAGATCGCTATCTCCATACTATGGAAGATTCGTTTCATTTTCAACTTTCACCCCCCTATAAGGCTGAGTTCCGGCACACGAAAATCGCCTGTTTTTCCTAGTCTCCTTTACGGATGGTTTACCCGCAACGCCAATAAAAAAGATGGCTATCTCCATACTATGGAAGATACGATTTTTTTTAATTTTCACCCCCCTATAAGGGTGAGTTCCGGCATACGAAAATCGCTCATTATTTTTTTTAGGTTCCTATACGGTTGGTTTTCCCGCAACGCCAATAGAAAAAATGGCTATCTCCATACTATGGACGGTACGATTTTTTTTTACTTTCACCCCCCAATAAGGGTGAGTTCCGGCAAACGAAAATCGCTCATTTTTTTCCTAGCCTCCTGTACGGTTGGTTTACCCGTAACGCCAATAAAAAAGATGGGATCTTCATACTATGGAAGATACGTTTTTTTGTAAACTTTCACGCCCCTATAAGGGTCAGTTCCGGCAAACGAAAATCGTTCATTTTTTTCTAGTCTCCTTTACGGTTGGTTTACCCGCAACGCCAATAAAAAAGTCGGCTATCTCCATACTATGGATGATACGATTTTTTTTTACTTTCACCCCCCTATAAGGGTGAGTTCCGGCAAACGAAAATCGCTCATTTTTGTTCCTAGGTTCCTTTATGGTTGGTTTACCCGCAAGGCCCATAAAAAAGATCGTAATCTCCATACTATGGAAGATACGATTTTTTAAAATCTTTTACCCCCCAATAAGGGTGAGTTCCGGCAAACTAAAATCGCTCATTTGTTTTCCTAGGCTCCTGTACGGTTGGTTTACCCATAACGCCAATAAAAAAGATGGCCATCTCCATACTATGGAAGATACTTTTTTTTGTAAACTTTCACCCCCCTATAAGGGTCAGTTCCGGCAAACGAAAATTGTTCATTTTTTTTCAAGTCTCCTTTACGGTTGGTTTACCCGCAACGCCAATAAAAAAGATGGCCATCTCCATACTATGGAAGATACTTTTTTTTGTAAACTTTCACCCCCCTCTAAGGGTCAGTTCCGGCAAACGAAAATTGTTCATTTTTTTTCTAGTCTCCTTTACGGTTGGTTTACCCGCAACGCCAATAAAAAAGATGGCTATCTCCATACTATGGATGATACGATTTTTTTTTTACTTTCACCCCCCTATAAGGGTGAGTTCCGGCAAACGGAAATCGCTCATTTTTGTTCCTAGGTTCCTTTATGGTTGGTTTACCCGCGACGCCCATACAAAAGATGGCCATCTCCATACTATGGAAGATACGATTTTTTTAAAACTTTACCCCCCGATAAGGGTGAGTTCCGGCACCCGAAAATCGCTTATTTTTTTTCCGAGTCTCCTTTACGGTTGGTTTATCGGCAACGCCAATAAAAGAGATGGCTATCTCCATACTATGGAAGATACGATTTTTTTTAACTTTCACCCCCCTATAAGGGTGAGTTCCGGCAAACCAAAATCGCTCACTTTTTTTCCTAGGCTTCTGTACCGTTGGTTTAACCGTCACGCCAATAAAAAAGATGGCCATCTCCATACTATGGAAGATACGATTTTTTTTTAACTTTCACCCCCCTATAAGGGTGAGTTCCGGCAAACGAAAATCGCTTATTTTTTTCCCTAGGTTCCTTTACGGTCGGTTTACCCGTAACGCCAATAAAAAAGATGGCTATCTACAGACTATGGCAGATTTGATTTTTTTTATAAACTTTCGCCCCCTTATAAGGGTGAGTTCCGGCAACCGAAAATCGCCTATTTTTTTCCTAGTCTCCTTCACGGTTGGTTTATCGGCAACGCCAATAAAAAGGATGGCTATCTCCATACTATGGAAGATACGATTTTTTTTCAATTTCACCCCCCTATAAGGGTGAGTTCCGGCAAACCAAAATCGCTCACTTTTTTCCTAGGCTTCTGTACCGTTGGTTTAACCGTAACGCCAATAAAAAAGATGGCTATCTCCATACTATGGAAGATACGTTTTTTTTCAACTTTCACCCCCCTATAAGTGTGAGTTCCGGCAATCGAAAATCGCTTATTTTTTTTCCTAGCCTCCTTTCCGGTTGGTTTACCCGCAACGCCAGCAAAAAGATGGCTATCTCCATACCATGGAAGATACGATTTTTTAAAACTTTCACCCTTCTATAAGGGTGAGTTCCGGCAAACGAAAATCGTTCATTTTTTTCTAGTCTCGTTTACGGTTGGTTTACCCGCAACGCCAATAAAAAAGTCGGCTATCTCCATACTATGGATGATACGATTTTTTTTTACTTTCACCCCCCTATAAGGGTGAGTTCCGGCAAACGAAAATCGCTCATTTTTGTTCCTAGGTTCCTTTATGGTTGGTTTACCCGCAAGGCCCATAAAAAAGATCGTAATCTCCATACTATGGAAGATACGATTTTTTAAAATCTTTTACCCACCAATAAGGGTGAGTTCCGGCAAACTGAACTCGCTCATTTGTTTTCCTAGGCTCCTGTACGGTTGGTTTACCCATAACGCCAATAAAAAAGATGGCCATCTCCATACTATGGAAGATACTTTTTTTTTGTACACTTTCACCCCCCTATAAGGGTCAGTTCCGGCAAACGAAAATTGTTCATTATTTTTCTAGTCTCCTTTACGGTTGGTTTACCCGCAACGCCAATAAAAAAGATGGCCATCTCCATACTATGGAAGATACTTTTTTTTGTAAACTTCCACCCCCCTATAAGCGTCAGTTCCGGCAAACGAAAATTGTTCATTTTTTTTCTAGTCTCCTTTACGGTTGGTTTACCCGCAACGCCAATAAAAAAGATGGCTATCTCCATACTATGGATGATACGATTTTTTTTTACTTTCACCCCCCTATAAGGGTGAGTTCCGGCAACCGGAAATCGCTCATTTTTGTTCCTAGGTTCTTTTATGGTTGGTTTACCCGCGACGCCCATACAAAAGATCGTTATCTCCATACTATGGAAGATACGATTTTTTAAAATCTTTTACCCCCCAATAAGGGTGAGTTCCGGCAAACTAAAATCGCTCATTTGTTTTCCTAGGCTCCTGTACGGTTGGTTTACCCATAACGCCAATAAAAAAGATGGCCATCTCCATACTATGGAAGATACTTTTTTTTGTAAACTTTCACCCCCCTATAAGGGTCAGTTCCGGCAAACGAAAATTGTTCATTTTTTTTCAAGTCTCCTTTACGGTTGGTTTACCCGCAACGCCAATAAAAAAGATGGCCATCTCCATACTATGGAAGATACTTTTTTTTGTAAACTTTCACCCCCCTCTAAGGGTCAGTTCCGGCAAACGAAAATTGTTCATTTTTTTTCTAGTCTCCTTTACGGTTGGTTTACCCGCAACGCCAATAAAAAAGATGGCTATCTCCATACTATGGATGATACGATTTTTTTTTTACTTTCACCCCCCTATAAGGGTGAGTTCCGGCAAACGGAAATCGCTCATTTTTGTTCCTAGGTTCCTTTATGGTTGGTTTACCCGCGACGCCCATACAAAAGATGGCCATCTCCATACTATGGAAGATACGATTTTTTTTAAACTTTACCCCCCGATAAGGGTGAGTTCCGGCACCCGAAAATCGCTTATTTTTTTTCCGAGTCTCCTTTACGGTTGGTTTATCGGCAACGCCAATAAAAGAGATGGCTATCTCCATACTATGGAAGATACGATTTTTTTTAACTTTCACCCCCCTATAAGGGTGAGTTCCGGCAAACCAAAATCGCTCACTTTTTTTCCTAGGCTTCTGTACCGTTGGTTTAACCGTCACGCCAATAAAAAAGATGGCCATCTCCATACTATGGAAGATACGATTTTTTTTTAACTTTCACCCCCCTATAAGGGTGAGTTCCGGCAAACGAAAATCGCTTATTTTTTTCCCTAGGTTCCTTTACGGTCGGTTTACCCGTAACGCCAATAAAAAAGATGGCTATCTACAGACTATGGCAGATTTGATTTTTTTTATAAACTTTCGCCCCCTTATAAGGGTGAGTTCCGGCAACCGAAAATCGCCTATTTTTTTCCTAGTCTCCTTCACGGTTGGTTTATCGGCAACGCCAATAAAAAGGATGGCTATCTCCATACTATGGAAGATACGATTTTTTTTCAATTTCACCCCCCTATAAGGGTGAGTTCCGGCAAACCAAAATCGCTCACTTTTTTCCTAGGCTTCTGTACCGTTGGTTTAACCGTAACGCCAATAAAAAAGATGGCTATCTCCATACTATGGAAGATACGTTTTTTTTCAACTTTCACCCCCCTATAAGTGTGAGTTCCGGCAATCGAAAATCGCTTATTTTTTTTCCTAGCCTCCTTTCCGGTTGGTTTACCCGCAACGCCAGCAAAAAGATGGCTATCTCCATACCATGGAAGATACGATTTTTTAAAACTTTCACCCTTCTATAAGGGTGAGTTCCGGCAAACGAAAATCGTTCATTTTTTTCTAGTCTCGTTTACGGTTGGTTTACCCGCAACGCCAATAAAAAAGTCGGCTATCTCCATACTATGGATGATACGATTTTTTTTTACTTTCACCCCCCTATAAGGGTGAGTTCCGGCAAACGAAAATCGCTCATTTTTGTTCCTAGGTTCCTTTATGGTTGGTTTACCCGCAAGGCCCATAAAAAAGATCGTAATCTCCATACTATGGAAGATACGATTTTTTAAAATCTTTTACCCACCAATAAGGGTGAGTTCCGGCAAACTGAACTCGCTCATTTGTTTTCCTAGGCTCCTGTACGGTTGGTTTACCCATAACGCCAATAAAAAAGATGGCCATCTCCATACTATGGAAGATACTTTTTTTTTGTACACTTTCACCCCCCTATAAGGGTCAGTTCCGGCAAACGAAAATTGTTCATTTTTTTTCTAGTCTCCTTTACGGTTGGTTTACCCGCAACGCCAATAAAAAAGATGGCCATCTCCATACTATGGAAGATACTTTTTTTTGTAAACTTCCACCCCCCTATAAGCGTCAGTTCCGGCAAACGAAAATTGTTCATTTTTTTTCTAGTCTCCTTTACGGTTGGTTTACCCGCAACGCCAATAAAAAAGATGGCTATCTCCATACTATGGATGATACGATTTTTTTTTACTTTCACCCCCCTATAAGGGTGAGTTCCGGCAACCGGAAATCGCTCATTTTTGTTCCTAGGTTCTTTTATGGTTGGTTTACCCGCGACGCCCATACAAAAGATCGTTATCTCCATACTATGGAAGATACGATTTTTTAAAAACTTTCACCCCCCTATAAGGGTGAGTTCCGGCAAACGAAAACCGCCTGTTCTTTTTCCTAGTCTCCTTCACGGTTGGTTTACCCGCAACGCCAATAAAAAAGATGGCTATCTCCATACTATGGAAGATACGATTTTTTTTAACTTTCACCCCCCTATAAGGGTGAGTTCCGGCAAACGAAAATCGCTCATTTTTTTCCTAGTCTCCTTTACGGTTGGTTTACCCGCAACGCCAATCAAAAAGATGGCCATCTCCATACTATGGAAGATACGATTTTTTAAAAACTTTACCCCCCTATAAGGGTGAGTTCCGGCACCCGATAATCGCTTATTTTTTTTCCTAGTCTCCTTTACGGTTGGTTTATCGGCAACGCCAATAAAAAAGATGGCTATCTCCATACTATGGAAGATACGATTTTTTTTAACTTTCACCCCCTTATAAGGGTGAGTTCCGGCAAACCAAAATCGCTCACTTTTTTTCCTAGGCTTCTGTACCGTTGGTTTAACCGTCACCCCAATAAAAAAGATGGCCATCTCCATACTATGGAAGATACGATTTTTTTTTAACTTTCACCCCCCTATAAGGGTGAGTTCCGGCAAACGAAAATTGCTTATTTTTTTCCCTAGGTTCCTTTACGGTCGGTTTACTCGTAACGCCAATAAAAAAGATGGCTATCTACAGACTATGGCAGATTCGTTTTTTTTATAAACTTTCGCCCCCTTATAAGGGTGAGTTCCGGCAACCGAAAATCGCCTATTTTTTTTCCTAGTCTCCTTCACGGTTGGTTTATCGGCAACGCCAATAAAAAAGATGGCTATCTCCATACTATGGAAGATACGATTTTTTTTCAATTTCACCCCCCTATAAGGGTGAGTTCCGGCAAACCAAAATCGCTCACTTTTTTCCTAGGCTTCTGTACCGTTGGTTTAACCGTAACGCCAATAAAAAAGATGGCTATCTCCATACTATGGAAGATCCGTTTTTTTTTCAACTTTCACCCCCCTATAAGGGTGAGTTCCGGCAAACGAAAATCGCTTATTTTTTTCCTAGCCTCCTTTCCGGTTGGTTTACCCGCAACGCCAATAAAAAGATGGCTATCTCCATACCATGGAAGATACGATTTTTTAAAACTTTCACCCTCCTATAAGGGTGAGTTCCGGCAAACGAAAATCGCTCATTTTTTTTTCCTAGGTTCCTTTACGGTTGGTTTACCCGTAACGCTAATAAAAAAGATGGCTATCTACATACTATGGCAGATTCGATTTTTTTTTATAAACTTTCACCCCCTTATAAGGGTGAGTTCCGGCTAACGAAATCGCCTATTTTTTTTCCTAGTCTCCTTTACGGTTGGTTTACCCGCAACGCCAGAAAAAAAGATGGCTATCTCCATACTATGGAAGATACGATTTTTTGTAACTTTCACCCCCCTATAAGGGTGAGTTCCGTCAACAAAAAATCGCTTATTTTTTTTCCTAGGTTCCTTTACGGTCGGTTTACCCGTAACGCCAATAAAAAAGATGGCTATCTCCAGACTATGGCAGATTCGATTTTTTTAATAAACTTTCGCCCCCTTATACGGATGAGTTCCGGCAACCGAAAATCGCCTATTTTTTTTCCTACTCTCCTTTACGGTTGGTTTATCGGCAACGCCAATAAAAAAGATGGCTATCTCCATACTATGGAAGATACGATTTTTTTAAACTTTCGCCCCCCTATAAGGGTGAGTTCCGGCAAACCAAAATCGCTCACTTTTTTTCCTAGGTTCCTTTACGGTTGGTTTACTCGTAACGCCAATAAAAAAGATGGCTATCTCCATACTATGGCAGATTCGATTTTTTTTTCTAAACTTTCACCCCCCTATAATGGTGAGTTCTGGCAAACGAAAATCGCCTATTTTTTTTTTCCTAGTCTCCTTCACAGTTGGTTATCCCGCAACGCCAATAAAAAAGATGGCGATCTCCATACTATGGAAGATACGATTTTTTTTAACTTTCACCCCCCTATAAGAGTTAGTTCCGGCAACCGAAAATCGCTCATTTTTTTCCTAGTCTCCTTTACGGTTGGTTTACCCGCAACGCCAATAGAAAAGATGGCTATCTCGATAGTATGGAAGATACGATTTTTTTAAACCTTTCACCCCCCTATAAGGGTGATTTCCGGCAAACGAAAATCGCTCAATTTTTTTCCTAGGTGGCACTTGTCAGGATCTATCTCGGGTGTCGGCGAGAGTCGTAACAGGAGTGCACACGCATACAAATATTTTAACGATTTCGGAAACGATACTAAGCGCATCACACCTGCATCACATAACTAAACGGCTTTGAAAAGCCGTCCCCTTCATGTATCGCATCAAATTAACCAAATTTCCCTACCCATATATGGCCATTACACGTACACATCGTGTATGTTAGTTTTATTATCACACAGGCTAAATAGTGTAGAAAGAAAAACATTGCATCGATGCTAATCTTTTCTTATCTCTATGATAAATTAGGAGACTTATGGGCTTTCAACGTTCACTCACCACTACCTGACCCCCTCCCTCACGAAACACTCCTTGACAGCGGCTTCCCCCTCCCGATGAAGTTCGTTATGAGCTCGATGGTGTGGAGATTGATCGCAATCGAAACGTTGGAATAACAACCACGATTAAAAACTACATCTCTCTAAGTCCTGAGAGGAGTCATGCTTTGAAAAATGCTGCGTGGGATGTAACACATAATAATGGGGGAACATACTCTAATTTTTGTGTACCTCTCAACATATTGCTAGGATTCTGCGAAGATTACAAGCGCGTTGTTATCAATGCTCGCCATGAGCTAATTCAGATACATGCACGCATTGATAACAATTGCGTAATCGGTCAGCATCCATTAGTACAGGCAGAAGTTAAATTGCTCAAGATACAATGGCGTATGCCTCACGTAATATTAAACGAGATAACTAAATTGTCATTACTTCGAACATTGGAAAGTGGGCGATACTTGAGTATGAGCTTTCGCTCTTGGGATCTATACGAGTATCCACTGCATCCACTTCATGGACTGTAAAAGCTGCCTCCCAGCTAGAGAAACCAAGATAAGTAATATTTGCGCTGCTACGACTTGCGACTGCTACGTTTGCAGTCAACGAATAATTACATTATTCGTTGACTGCAAACTCGCCAATGGTAAACTTCATCTCATCTCGGAATCCTATCCTTACGATGATTGGAATTTGGACTTTGACAAAAACAGATTCGCCATTTTGTTCAATATGAACTTTCGATTTCGTAAACAAACAACAGAACAAGTCTGTGAAAAATGCTACCCCGGACGTGCGAATAGAGTTTGAATGTCAGGAAGATTTGCCACCAAATACTACTGCCTATTGTTTGATCTTGCACAATCGCGTTGTTGAATATTGTCCATTGACAAACATGGTTCGTACAATTGTATAGATCAGCAATTGACCCCCGCTCAAGGAATAAATAATTTAAAGAAGAGTTTTTTAAATATTGACGTCAATCATCAATTGACCTTGCTACCGACTTGATCGAGCTAATACATCTTCGTTATGTCTGTACCTACATTTGTCGATCTAGAAGGGTTCACTGTTGGGAGAAACTTTGTCGTGAAGGAAGTAGCGATTCTGGGAGCGGGATGTGTACTCTCTCATTACATTTTCGCGAGTATCATACCATGGAGACTTCTCACAAAATCTGAGAGATACGAAGCGTCATGGCTGATTCGGAATCACCATGGTCTAAAGTGGGCCTATGGAAACGTTCCATATAGCATGGCTCAATGTTTAATAACGGCTGCAGTTGTGGGCCCAACGGAAGACGATATGTATCCTATCGTATATGTTGACGGCCATGAAAAACGCGAATGGTTAGCTGATATATTAAATATGAAAAATGATCTAGTTATAGAAACGTTGGACGTGGACTTTGGCGATATAGATACCTCAAGTAAATTAGGCGTAAGCTATCCTCTACGATGCGAAAAGCATGAAAAAAATGGTGCATTACAAAATGTGTTTAAAATGTTTAATTGGTGGACGAATCATAAAGATTCATGCAAATAAACGAAATGTGACATTATGTGATGTTTTTATTCTCCTCACCCCATTCTTTGTTACATTATCTGTTAAGAGATTACACACTTGTATAAAATATTGCTCTCGAACGTTCAAGAGACGTTCGTGAGTCGTTCATGAGACGTTCGGAGACGTTCGAGAGACGTTCGTGAGACGTTCAAGAGATGTTCAAGAGACTTTCGTGAGACGTTCGGAAACCTTCGGAGACGTTCGTGAGACGTTTAAAAGACGTTCGTGAGACGTTCAGAGACGTTCGAGAGAAGTTCGGAGACGTTCGAGAGACGTTCGGAGACGTTCGTGAGACGTTCGGAGACGTTCAAGAGACGTTCGTGAGACGTTCTAAGACGTTCGAAAGCGTTCAATAGTTGTTCGAAGACGTTCAATGGATGTTCGAAGACGTTCGTAGGTTTGTTTGGGATTTCACCCAGAAAACCCAACCGCTTTAGTCGTTAAATGTCTAAAGTTAAATGTATATCTCGCTCTATCTCACATGCACGCGATACGGTCGCTCCATCTCACATTCTCGCTCTCTCTCATGCATACGTGTAATCCGATCCCGTCTCTCAGCGGCACGGGTCAACCAAATTGGCTCTCTCGCGAGAGTCGCGAGAGTCGAGAGTGCAAGTTCTGGCGACCGACTCTCAGTTGGCGGTACGCCCCAGTATTGGAACCCCAGCGTATCAGTATCGTCCCAGTCTGGGTTACTGAGTCTTGGGTGAAGTAATGGTAAACTATTTTATCAGTACCGTGCCAGTCCTGGTTACCAAGTATGGTTGAGTCTCGGCTGGAGGTACTACGCCAGTACTGGCAACTGAACGTATCAGTGCCGTGCCCGTCTTAGCTACCCAGTCCCGGGTGAAGTACTGCCCCAGTATTGGTGAACAATTTTATCAGCGCGGTGCCAGTCCTGGTAACTAAAGCTGGTTGGATGTACTGCCCTAGCACTGGCAGCTGAAAGTTTCAATAAACAATTTTATTAGTTCAGTGCCAGTCTTGGTAACCAAGGTTGGTTCAGTCTCGGCTGGAAGTAGTGCCCCAGCATCGGCTACATCGGCAACAGTACCATGTCACTCTTGGTCACCGAGTCTTGGGTTAAGTACTGTCCCAACATTGGTAAACAATTTTATTAGTACAGTGTCAGTCTTGGTAACCAAAATTGCTTGAGTCTCGGCTGGAAGTACTCCCCCGGCATTGGTAACAGTACCATGCCAGCTTTAGTTGCCGAGTCTTCGGTTTATTACTACCCCAGTACTAGTAAACAATTGTATTAGTACAGTGCCAGTATTGGTAACCAAGGTTGGCTGAGTCTCGGCTGGTTGTACTGCCCCAGCAGTGGCAACATTAACATTCCAGTCTTGGTTAATGAGTCTTCGGTTAAGTACTGCCTCAGTATTGGTCATTAATTTTATCCGTACAGTCTTGGTAAACTAGTCTTGGGCGAACTACAGCCTTGGTATTGGCAGACGATTTTATCAGTACGCTGCCAGTTCAAAAAAATTGATTGAATAAACAATGTAATTGTTGCTTCCTCATAGAGAAACTTTGTGACGATGCAAACATTTGTTTTTCAGTTTTCAATGTCAACGTCCTCAAAACGTCCCAAAACCTCGAAAAATAATATTCAGAAACAATGTCTGGATGCATGTGCTTGTGTGTGCCTATGCGCGCTCATGTTCTATTCTGGCACTGTGAAATTAAAACGTCTGTAACTCGAGAACGGTTTGAGTTGAAGGGCTCCTGTTTCACCCAGATGTTAATCTATACAATCTCTTCATTCCCTGCAAATTTTGTCGAGATGGCTAAAAAATTACAAGTTTAACGGCATTCTTTAATTTTCAAAAAATGTCCGTGACCACGTTATTTTGCAAACAAAAAAGAATTTTGTATTTTTTTTTTAATACATAGAGTATCATGAAAGGACGGCTGGTATTGAATTTAGGAATGATCGGTCGAGTGGTCTAAATTTGATGAATTTTGGACATTTTCGAAATATGGCAAATCGCTCTAATTTTTGCATATATCAAGATACTGTGGTGATTTTTTTTTACATAAAGTATTGTAAAAGTAAAGTTGGTATAAAATGTTGAGAGAATCCCGAACCATTACAGGCTCCCCTGGACTCCTTTGTATCCTTACGGATATCCATAAATTGCCTAAGTAGACGATGTCATTTTATTTCACTATTTCGCGATTTCGTTATGAACGTACATCGCGACGGGCTCTCGCGCCTTCTTGCGCCCAGGCAGACATTGTTATGCCTCGACGCAATGCGTGTGTGTCAGTGTTCATTCGCTACGTCGGGCGCACACGGTTGAAGATTGTTTTCTTCCCGCATGCTGTCCCTTCGCGGCAAGTATACACTTCATGTGGGTATATACACGTATATACCCACACGCTGATCCACGCTCAGCGTCAACAAAGAATTGGAATTTCCTTGGCAGCGTTGAGCATCAGTTTTTCCCGTGCCGTCTACGTGTGAACTTGTTTCAATCCCCAAGTGCTTTTCATATATTCCCATTCGTTCTTGTACAGTACAGGTTTTGTATTATTATAAATTAACTTTTCTCGTCCTGAAACGAATTCGAGTGCTATAAGTCTGCTACAAAAATTCGAACCTTTTATAAGGTGAACCAGGTAAGATATACAAAGAATACATATTATATTTTTTTATACTTATTTTTTCATTTTATTTTGTATTTTTTGTCTACTGCATGTTAAGGCATAAAAAATAATTCATTTAGTCTCTCTCCTTTCCTTACTCGCTTTGGGAATGCGCTCTCCCTCTCTCTCTCTCTCTCTCTCTCTCTCTATATTTTCTTTACTTTCTTTACTGATTCTATAATTTGTGTCTCGGACGACAAGGGGAAAGAAAACGCTTTGGTAAATACAATGATATTTACTTTGACCGAAATTATGTATGCTGAAGTAAAATTACAGAAGAGCATCTTAATTCATACTTAATACTCTGGGAGTGGCTATATTTTAAAATTGTTTTAGATGGAGGTGATGAAAGCCTTGGTGGGTTCACCAACTGACGGAAAAGGTGTTATCCGCAAAACGATCGTTGGTCTGATATCGAAGGCGGTGCAGGAACAATATTCGGCCACGGGAAAACCAGGCGCGAATGGTATTTTCAAATTTTTACTAATATAATTTTCAGAAGTGGGTGCAATCAAATACAATATTTTGATTTCAGATATTTTTTAGATACGATTGGGAAAAAAAACCGCTGCGGTGAACATACTTTCGACAACCAGCCGATATTTATCTGATGCCGGTGACCGGGAACACGCCGCAATTCTGGCCCAATATTGGCAGCCGGTACTAGTCACCAATACTGTACCAACGCTTGCCAAGCGTACGACCGGTGTTATAATTTCGAAATTGGGCCAGTATTGTTTACACGATCTGACCCAATATTGGCATTCAGTATCCAGCCAGTACTGGCGTCAGTACTGAGCCAAGTTTCCAGTTTATACATCAGCATGTACCGGCAAAGTACTAATTTAGGGTTTGTTGATTAGGGCAAGGCTTGGCCCTTGGTAGCCTGCCAGTAAGAGCAGCTCTGGCATCAGTACTGAGCCAAGGCTAAGCGAAGTACTGATGTAGGGTTTGTCTCAAGACTGGCAATGATATCTGGCCCAATACTGGGCACTTGATCTGAGC